>JANTPZ010094413.1:0-17398 GCA_025593235.1 Vachellia pachyceras
TTCCTTCCCCACAGCCAAATGGTCCTCCACCTTTACCTTCTCCGACCTCCCAGTTCCTCTTGCCATCTCCAACTGGTTTCTTGAACATGCTATCCCCATGGTCACCTTATCCACTTTTATCACCTGGAATGCCGTTTCCATCTCCTCTTGCACCCAACTTTCCATTCTCACCGATGGCACAGTCAGGAATTTTAGGCCCAGGCCCTCAACCTCCACTTTCTCCGGGCCTTTCATTTCCATTGTCTCCATCAGGCTTTTTCCCCATCTCAAGTCCTAGGTGGAGAGATCATTAGTTTTTTCATATTGATGCTTCGTGGGGAGTTCTTTGTTCCAACTGGACTAATCTTGATTTCGCATGAGCTTTTGCTCATGGCATGTAATGTACAATAGGTTGTATAAGGTCTTTCTTGTTTTTTCTTGTGTTCTCTTTTCATTTCTCTTTTGTTGATAACTAGACTGGCTGCAATCCCCTTGTACTTTGACAAGCTTTACTTTAGCTTATATATGGAAGAACAGACATCTGGATTGGACAATTGGACGAGCTACATGGGAGACTGAACTGTAAAATGAAAGGAAGTAGGATTACATACGATTTTTATTATGTAGACTAGATAAAGTTCTTTTTATGATATAATGGAAGACATTTTAAAGTTTACATTATGTATTACCCATGGAAGGCGTTTTTAAATGGTATTTTGCTCAAAACGATATTTGCTTTCTCATTTGTAAAAGTTTTTGTCAAGCATTTCCTTATTTGATCTAGTGCCTGGTTTGATTGATTTGGTTTTCTGTCTTAATGGCATAATTGGCATTACCATATGCCCATGTGATTTACAATCCATAAGAAAAATAGGTGAGAGGAGTTGTCTTCTTGATTTGTGTGAGCGAAACGTCACAAACATGCAGCAATTAACTGCTTTGGATGTGTCTTGTAAGACACTGTTGGAAACAATTACATACAGTTGTCTTGTTTAATTCGTTAAATCATGATCAACAAAAATTTGGAAAATTATTTTAAGCCTTGGACTTGATCCGGGCAAAGGTTTGTGCAAGTGTGTGCACGTTTTCTTCCTAATAAAGAAACGTTACCATGGTTTCTAAGAATGCCAGACTGTTTTTAAAGGACGTTTTGATGCAGGTACAGGCTTGGTACTGTTATTCTCTCAACGATACTTTCTTACAATTGAATTTATAGGAATGTTATGCGAGTTTTGGACATACCGCCTTGTGAGTATAATCACGCTGGTTAATGTTCATTGTACGTAATGCCGAATAATGAATATGGATCTCTGCAATAGCATTAATCACGGATATTTCGCCTGAGCGATTCAATTTATTAATATGTGGGGCTCTCTGAATTCGTCATCTGCACTCTGACCTTGGTGCCGATCCGTCGTATATCTAGTTTCATGTTTTAAAGTGTACCACCAAAACCAACGATACTAATATTACAAATACTACTACCAAAATAATATAAGAGTTAATTAATTTTTTTTAGTTTAAGAAAGTTTATTAAATAATAGATTTATTACTTTCGTTTAAATTACTTCCATCGCTGCATCTTGCATTCCCGGTGAAAAGGCGGTGAAGCATGAAGATGATATATTGCATGGTTCGCCGTTAAAACGCGTCTCAGCACCGAAAAGAAACAGAAAAGGACTGTAGCATATAAAAGAACAAACAGACGTCTAAACAATATTGTGACAGCACAGTGAAGCATTTAGAAAAGTCAAACGCATGTTCAATAGTATTTTTTTATAAAACGAGATAAGTTCCTTTACATATTTATCTTGATTTACGTAAAAGTACTCATTTACCGTATTCTCAAACAGGTATGGTAACCTCGTGATTCCGTGAATGGTGCTCCTTGTATTTTTATTTGATTTTTGAGCTTAGACTCTACTTACCGTCACCGTGACGGTTCATCCCTTCCGTGACGGCCGCCAGCTTCTGCAGATTCAGCTTCACGACGGTATCAGCGAACAGACGCGTGTCCTCCTCCGTGTTGCCTTGGAACCAGTTTCGGTCCGCGTCCCGTCCTCCTTCCCATTTTGCTTATTATTATATATTTTATTAATAATTAATATAATTATAATAATTAATATATTTAAAATATATTTATATAATATAGTTATATATTTAATATTTTAAATTTATTCTATTCTATTTATTTTTTATTATATAATATAATTATAATAATTACTATATTTTAAAATATATTTATATATTTAATATTTTAATATATTATTAATAATTAATACAATTATAATAATTAATATATTTAAAATATATTTATATATTTAATATTTTAAATTTATTCTATTTTATTTATTTTTTATTTATGAATTATTGAATTTTTAAATATTTTTATAATAATTAAAAAAAAGTTCACTAATCGATGTCTTCATCTCCACCGTCCATTTCATTTCGTCATCTCAGTCAAGGGCGGACCTACATGGTCCGTAGCGGGTGCAGCCGCACCCCCTGACTTTCAGAAAATTAGGTATATATTAGTACTATATGATTTATTTTGCACCCACTCATTTACTAATTTTGAACCCACTAAATTTCTGCTCAAATTCTTTTCAAAAGATATGAAGAATAAGTCTTACTTATCTTCTTAAAAAATAGTTTGCACCCCCTGAGTCAAGGTTCTAAGTCGGCCACTGATCTCAGTCGTTACTTCCTTTTTATTCCAGGCATTCCTGCAAACCTTTCTCTTAATGGAGCATGTTGAAAGGAACAAGTCAATGGATGAGCAGACAAAAAGCGAAAGGGAAATGTTTGCAGAAATGCCTGGAATGAAAAGGAAGTAACGGCTGAGATGACGACAATTGACGGTGGAGATAAAGACATCAATTAGTGAACCTTTTTTTAATTATTATAAAAATATTTAAAAATTCAATAAATATATTATATAAATATATTTTAAATATTATAATTATATTAATTATTAATAAAAAATAAATAAAATAAAATAAAATAAATTTAAAATATTAAATATATAAATATATTTTAAATATATTAATTATTATAATTATATTAATTATTAATAAAAATTATAATAATAAGTAAAATGGGGATGAGGACGGGACGCGCATAGAAGCGAAGGACCGAAACTGGTTCCTTCTGGTACATCTACTACGTAAGATTCAAGAATAACGGTCCAGATCTTGCCGTCGCCCTCGAACCCGTGCACCGTCGTCACCGACCTGTAATCCCTCAGCCGGTGCTCCCCTCCGATGATGCTGAAACCGGTAAAGTGTCCGTCATCGTCCAGTATGTCCAGCCTCTCCGTGCTGGTTGCTGCCGGTAAACCAGATATCGATCACATTCACGTCTCTGGTGCAACCAACGGTCATTGTGAATCCTTCTCTGAGCGCGCAGCTCTTGATGAAGTTCTTGTAGGCCTGATGCTTATCGAAACGCCGCACCACCGACCACACCGTCTCCGGTGAAGCGTGGATTCGCTGCGCAAGCAACGATGAGCATTGGTCGGGGCCCACCATGTAGGTGTAGTGCTCCGTCACCGTCCGCTTCAGGCCTTCGAACTCGTCGTTGGTCAAGCCGGATGGAGCAGTGAGGTGGTATTGGGTCGGGTTATTTATTTCGGAGTCCACCTTAGACTTGAAGCTTTCGCCTTTCTCCATTGTTAACAGAGAGAGAGAGAGAGCGAGGAAGAAGCGATCGATGCGAGTCACCAGGAAAGGAGATTTTGAGGGATGAACGGGGCAATTTTGGAAGAAAAGTATGTAAAAACCAGCTATCGATGTGCTTTTCCGTGCGTGTGCCTGTGTTTTTGTTTTTGTTGTTTTTTTAATTCGGTTCCTCGGAGCAGGGAAGGGTCCTCTCGTAGGCTCGTTGCCAAAGTTTCAATTAAATGTTTAAAAATTCAAATAATCAACAACATTATTAAATGAGGTGATATTTACAAATTACAACTCATGGATAATATTACTCTTTATTGTATGTATGCACCTTTAGTTATGTTTTCCCAAAAAAAAAACAAATAAATTCTAGGATTTTGACATGAGTAAGCAAAAATATTCTGAGTTTAATAGCAAGTATAGATTGTGAAGGGATTTCGAAAGATCTTCATGCCAAATGCAATTTACGGATTATATAGGCTCCAACATAATACAGATTACAGAAGAATCAGTGCTCTGCACATACATAGATGAAACTACGTTAGACATTTGCATAACTTGTGTCGTGAGTTGTTGGATTGGTATTCGACAAGGTATTTGCCTGTTTGGTTTGATTTCTAAATTAGTAGGAGTGGCTTGACATTGTTTTTATATAAAAAAAGTTCAAGTGGATTGAGGTAATGGGTCTCACCTCACTTGGTTCACAGCAAACCTCCAAACTCACATGACATATAGATAACTAATCTATGAGTTAGATTAATGGAACCACAAGCTGCATGGAAGGATGGCAGGCAATTAAACACCAAATATTGAAAAAGAGTAATTCAGTTGCCAATCAGCCTAGAACGAGATGCATGAACAAAATAATAATTTGAATCACTAAGATGCGTACCTAAAACAGTAAATATTCTAAACATAAAAGGAACATGCCACAATCAAAAGAACATAGATGTCACGATAAAATAGGTCTTGGTAGGGTCTAAAGATCAGTGCATGCATCGCATGTAAATGTCCAGAGAAGTAAAGGCTGAGAAAATATTCAAAGAGGCCAGAATAATTTAGCAGCCCAAGAGCTTGAAATGTGGCCAAGGTGAAGAAGTCACTGATCGTCTCTTTGCTCCTTTGCTTTTCCTCTCATCTCTCTTCCCTCTGTTCTTTCCCTCTTTCTCCTTCCCACAGCTCTCATTTTTCATCTCTCGCTGCTCCTCTGATCTCTTTACCTTCCCCTGCATCCTCAAACTCTTCATTCATTCCCAACGCAATCAATTAATCATTTAGGTTCATTCAAAAGAAGAAGAACAATGCTAATGGAAGCCGATAGATTAATTACCTGTAAAGGATCAAGTGCATTGAGATGAGCGTGGGAACTTTCTCTGTCTTGAGGGATGGTGAAGGTAGGGAAAGAGTAGAAAATTTCTGTCTTGGTGCTCTGGCTAGACGAAGACTCGCCTGAAGTTTGTGTTGAAGCAAGTGACATCAGGTATGAACTGCTACTTGAATCCATCTCCAGGCATAGCTTTAATAATCATCATTAGCTTCATTAACGGTTTCTATATTACTTAACCTCAATAATGGATATGAGTTCTCAGTTTTCAATTTACTCTCTACCTGGAAAAGTCTTTGTTCGAGAGAAGCCACTCGATCCAGCAATAGTGAGTCTTTATAGTAACTCTGTTTTGCAGTAAAATCCAGAGACATGCTTCGTTTCTCAGCGTATGCACTGCTTCCTCCTGTCTGTTTCCTTTCCAAGTATTTGATCTGCCATTTACAGCACAAGAATCAATGGAAAACCAATAATAAATGGTATTGATTGAATTGGAAAGTAGAGAGAGATTCAATGGATATTATAGAGAAAGGATCAAGAGAGAAGACGCTCACAATGAATTCCAAATGATCTAACCTAGAAATCAGAGGGAGGGAAGAGTTAGATGGTAGTGGGATGGCTTCTTCCATTATACAAGAACTTTTGGGATTGTAACATGGTGTTGTGTTTCAGATGAGAACGAGGCTAATTATTATTATATCATTCAGAAAGTAGGTTTGAAAAAAAAAACGTTAATTATTGATGAGAATGAGATTATTCAGACAAAAAAAAAGGAAGTACAAGTTTCAGCTTCTGCAGTTAGAGTTTTTTGCATCCATCTGAGGAAACCTTACTGGTCAACCGCTAGTTTGTTAATTACTTGGCACACAAATTAAGTGAGTGGTCTTAATTATCGGCGTAGTTTTGATATTGAATCTAATCTTTGGAGGCTTGGTATTTGGTCTCGTTTATGTGATTGACATCGATTCAGATGGGTCAGCTTAAGCTTCCTTCATTAAAAAAACTACTAGTAACTATTTTTAAAAAAAATGGAATATGAACCTATATGAAATAATATAATTCCTTGGATAAAAAAATTATATTAATCTTTGTCAAAAATAATTTTTTAATAATTCTATACGAAAATTCTAAACAAGATATACATGACCAAGTCACACAGATCTAATTAAAATGCTACTTGAATCCACCTCCACGCATATCTAAAATCATCTTTGTTAAAAAAAAAGGCATGACTGAAGAAAAATCATCACATTTATTAACAATATTCTATTCTTTAGATTCACTCAGGCTACATAATCTTCTGTTTATTTATTGGAGCAATTATGGATTTATGGCCGTTCATTATCAGACCTTTTCACCACTCTCTTTTTTTCTCTTTTTGCCCTTTTGGTCAACTTCGAAACTATTTGTGGGGACTGGGGACTCGGCATCATTTTTATGTATGAGATATTTCACATATTGCCTTTTGTATCACGTAACTGTCCATGCAAAAGAAAAGTAGTTATATCCACAAACTTCATTTTTTCAAAAAGAAAATGTTTGATCCCGATAATCTTAAGATGTCTTGTTTTTCAAATGTCATATTTTGATGGCCTTTTCAGTAAGATGTTCGATGTATAGTATCTGGCACTGACAGATCAAACCCATTTATGAAATTTCAAGCATGAACATAGAACAAAGGCGTGGGTATAAAAGTATATATTACTAGTCATAAAAGAATGAGCATTCCCTGAAGACTGAAGAAATAACAACATGAACAGGTGGGGCTGTATTGCAGTGAACATAGATGCTATGGCTTGTGCCTTTCTGGGATCAGATTCAAGAGGAAATGGGACACTTGAGCACTATATGGTGGCCTCATAAAAGCATTCCATAAGAACATCACCCCAGAGCTGATCTTGTCACCTCATAAGCCAAGAAGCAAGCTGCATTTGCAGGAACACTTCGAGCCATCGCAGGACCGAAACCCTTGTAAAGGCCTTTGAATCCTTCTGTAGCTTTGATCTTTCTAAAGGCATCCCATGAACCAGAATACTTGGGATTTTTGTAATCATCTACCTGAATCACACTCTTCACAACATCAGTTGGGTACACAAATAACCAGAAGGAACCTCCTGCCAAGCCTCCAGCAACTATCAAAGAACCTCTACCAAGTCCAGAAGTATCCTTGCCTCCAGCAATTAGCTGCTTTACTGCTTCATATACACCAAACATTATAGCATTTCCAGGTACTTCACGAGCCATTGTCGGAAACAGGCCCTTAAATAGACCTCTCACACCCCCTTCTGACCTCAGAACATGCCGGGCCACATCCATGGGTCCTCCATACTTCACAGCCACAGTAGCTGTTCCAGAACCAGAACCTGCCAGCGCACTTTGTGCTTGCAGCCTGATACCATCAGGCAAGCAACAGTTAAGTAAAAGATCAGTATATAATTCCAGTACTAGTGCAATCAACAATAACAATGTGTCAGATAAAGTCAATCAAGACTACAAATTTGAAGCTGAAATTCAACGAGTTCTCATTACTCATTCTTCCATTTCAGCCAACAATTACAGACAAAACCATGTCCGGTAAGGCCCTTTATCGCAAAGCTCTCATAGAAATTACAGAAGAGTAGAGGGGGGAACAAAAAGTCATTGAAATTCAAAATAATAAGCTACATCAACATAGAAATTAATTGAAAAGAAATCAAAGTCCCAAAAATGAAATTAAAAAGGCCATGGCAAGAATAACAGAATCAGTGACCTGCATTTGATTAGCTCAGTGGGGCAAGCTAGAAAGGAAACAGCAACTCCAGCACCAGCTCCGCAAACGACCTGCTGGTTTACTGTAAGAGGGGCACCGGGATGCGATCTCAACAATGCCTCCATTTGTCCCCTTACTGTGAACAGGACGGCATTGAAAGCTGCCACAGTTGCAAGAGGAGCACCCATACCTTTGTACAAACCTCTTGGACCTTCAGCTGCTAATGTTTGTTTGACTGCATCCATGGCGCCAGTATACTTGGGAAGTTGGCCAGGGGTTGGTGTTGGTTGGCTTTGAAGCTTGACCTTTATGGTGTCAAAGGGGTGTCCACATATCAATTGTGCTGCCCCTCCAACAGTCCCTGCAGTAAGGTCCTTGGCCACGTCTCCCATCTGCAAAATGAAGAGGAAGAAAAGGATTGAAACAATGTAATGTGACATATGAATTCAAATTACCATGTGATGAATTTAGGGTCCTTGAGAAAACCAAATTGAGCAAAGAATGTGGATTCTGAAATAAATAATATTACAAGTCATTCAATCCAATACAAATCCAGCAATGGAAAGGCCAACAAATAAGAAGTTTCCCTCAGGAAGCTGAAAGATTGTTTAGCCAACATGCATCTAAACTATAATAAGATTCTAAGTTATAAATTAATGCATCTACATTCCTTAAAGAAGCAATGTTGGATTAATTGGTACTGTTTTAGCGGCTCAAATCTACTCTGTATTCTTTTGTTCTTCAACCATCAAGAAACTGAACCCAGGAGTAATCTAAAGAAGCAACTTAGAAGTAACACAATGGCAACAGCAGAAGGGAACTGTTCCACCCAGTTGTATGTTTGAGACCTCAGATTATGGATATGCAATGTACTGATGAACATATTCACATAGTTTGCAAAGATATTTTCATACCAGTTGCAATACCTGAAATAACTTGATATATTACATGACTGCAAATGAACAAGAAAAAAAATCTGACAAGTTCTACAATATACTTGCCCGAATAATAGTCAAGTATATAACAAAGTAAAGCATTTACAAGTATTTCAAAGAGATGATGTCGAGAAAAATCATGTAAATACCTAGAAAATCAATTCATATCAGTCCTCCTTTCCGCATTCAGAGGTTACAAACTTCTGAGGGTAAGATAAGAGAACATCAACTGTCTCAAGTAGACAGCGCAGGCCATATTCTTTCATCCAAAAGGGCATGTAGCTACTGAAAAATATTAGACCAAAATTTGTGGTCTATTGACATTCATGCCTTATTGACTAATGCTATGTCTATTGACATCCATACCTTATTGACTAATGCTATGTGCTACATGTTTAATTCAACATCACCGCCTGACGATTGCAATGACACACACAGGCTTAGAATATCAAAAGAGACAAAATTTCGCATATGCAATAGTTATGGGATACCATTTCTTTCAAATGGTATAAATAGCTGTTACAGAACTTATAAATTCTACTTGTCGCAATATCAACAGAAGTTTGGCGAGAATCACAAGAACACTGACTCAATAATAAGGAAAAGGTTCAAGTCCAAGGAGTTATTTCATTCAAATTTAATAATCATTATTGATAAAACATTTAATCACTGTTTTAATCGCTGTTCCATTAGAATCAGCTGTAGCAATATGCTAGTATCAGACAAGATGTATGGATACTGAGAATTCCCCCAAAATACCCTCCATGTCTGTGCATGCCCATGGTCCACCTACTCTTTCAGATTAATGTTTAGTTCAAGTTACGACAGGCGAAAGAAAATGACTATATCTTCGCTGCTTGCGTTAAAGATTGGGAAATAAAACAGTGGCAGATAGCCTAACATTCAGGCAGAGCAAAAAAAATTCTTTTGTGTATTGAAATCAATACTTACTTTACATTTAGAAAAACGTTTTATGGAAAAAAAAATCGCATAACTAAAGACAGGCACCGGTTGTTAATTACAGACACACAATACAAGACGAATTCAAGAAAAAATATTTCTTTGCATTGCAAGAGTGGCACTTAGCAATGGAACAAGCAAGTTCAGTGGTGGTCATCAGAAAAAAGTAAATCAATGATAAGAAGTCCTGACACCAAATCTTCGTAATCTTAGATTCAAGATCCAAACACATAGCTTGCATACGCTGTTGACCAATGCAGCAACTCAAGTCACAACATCCATGGAGTATCAGGATTCAGATTATCGATGGCAGTCGCAAGTCAAAAGCAATTAATTCTTTAAACTTACAGCAGAAAGGAAACTTTTGACAGAAGCTGGAATCTTACCGAGCCCTTAGTTGGATCCCAAAGAATCAGATGTAAAGCGGAATCAAAATGAATCAGAGAGACGAATCTGAGATTAAACAAACAAGACAGAACATCCAAACTAATCTATCTACAGTATAAAGTTGCAACGAGGGGTGGAGCTTCACTGATCTTGAGATGTAAAGCTGGGAAATGGGTTTGAGTCAATATATAAAGAAACGAAGAAAAGGGGGGAATGAAACCTTTGTTGGAGGCTTGGAGCTACAGAGCCACAAGAGGAATGTGTGGGGGTAAGGGGGACTGTGAATGTGGCTGAGATGCAACCCACACAGAGAGAGGGGCACACCCGTCAGAAACGGATACGACAGAGACTGTCAGAAAGAGGAGAAGGGGGAAAGAAGATGGGAGGAAAAGCCAATCTCGGCCACTCTCTTTCGCTCGTCACCAAAGAAGCAAGACTTCAAAATTACATATTAATGAGATGGAGAGGGTCCTTCACTGACCCGCCTAAAATTGAGTTCCAAAACCTGGGGACTGCATTTATATCATAAGGAATTTTTTATATCAAGGGGTGAAATAGGATGGAGGGTCAAATATTTTTTATATCATATGTCATTTCGATCATTTTATATATAAATTAAAATTCATATTTTAAGACACATCAAATATACTGTTAAATTCTATTTCCATCTTCATCAAAATCAATTCTGCGTATTAAATGAACCATAAGGGAAGGTACATTTTTTGCGGTGATTCATTGTGATTTTTACCTTTCATAATCATGAATCATTAAGATTTATAATGCTATTTACAGGCCATAAATAATAGTGCTAATCAATATGAAAGGGTTGCTTAGTTGTAAACAAAAAAGATTATTTATTTCACCAAAAAAAAAGATTATTTATTGGAATTTTAGGAGCTTCTTTTGCCCCACTTAGCAACATTCATATCTTGTGTTTTTTGAAAAAAAAAATGCGAATTGCGGAATTTCTTGCCAAATCAATTTTCTATATGAAATATCACCTTCTTTTTATGTTGTTAGTACAAGGGCTGTTTGTTTAAATTTCTAGAATCATTTTTAAAAATACTTTCATGTGAGTTAAAATAAAATTTCCTTTATACATTTGTCTCTGATTGTATAAACCACTCTCAAAAAGTTAATCTAAACCCTCCTAAAAATAAAATTTTTAATTTAATATTTAATAGAATACAAGCATATAACAACATGATTGTTTTATAAATTTTATGTCAACAAAAACTACTTTTATTATCTACCGAATAAATACGTGAAAAAAAATTTATTTTGATTTGTAAACATGCACTTTCATGTCATCATAATTTTCTACATCATTAAATTGATATGGGAATTAATATTTTGGGACAAAAAATGATCTGTTGTTTTCGTAGTATGAGAAACAGAGGCGGGGAATCTGCACCAGAGGAGGAGCACGAGGATGGTGGCGTTATCAGTGAGGCTCAATCAATACTGGGAAGTGAAATTGAAATCGGTTCATGTTGACAGGCAGAAGCTGCAACTTGTTGGCGGATTACCTCGCAATGCATGGGTTCCACCTGATTACCCACATAACCAACCAATTGGCTGGTTATGTGGCGGCCGTGGCGAAAGAGATGGCGACGGTGATTCTTCAAGATATCCACTTTTCTCTTGAAAGATGAGTTTCAAAGTAATCTGCCTAAGAAAATAGGATTTCCAGACTCATCTTCTTTGCATCTCTGAAAGACTGGGTTGATATTTTTTTCCCCTTCTCCCATCACCTTTTGATTTGTCGGATCTGGATTTTTTTTTTTTGCCGCTCCATCCTCTTTTTAATCTTTATTCTGGATCTATTCCATTCGATTGAAGAGGGAGATCTGTGCTTTTGAAGATTGGCTTTTTTTTCCAGATTCGTAATAGTTGTCTTGTTGATTTGGCATTTTGGGTTTTCTTGTTTATTGTTTATGGACTCCGACGGCGAGGAAAAGGGAGGGAGGTGTGGAGTTCGACGAAGAGGAAGGAGGGAGGAAGTGGATGATTGGTGGCGGGAAAGGATGAAGTGGATGGGCTGAGTGTACCATGCATGTAAATCAAACTAGCCGTTAAAATTAAGATTATGGGGTAAAATTGTTCGTTTTGAATGCTTATGCGCTTGTTTGGGAAGCCATTCTTCCCAACGGTGCACGTAAGCCGAGATAAAACCATTTTGAAATCTGTAAAAACCATCTTGAAATTTATAAAAACCATCTTGAAATCCATAAAAACCATCTTGAAATCCGTAAAACCATCTTGAAATTCCCAAAATGCCTCGAAATCTGTAAAATCCATTTTTCCAACGGAGTTCCCAATCAAACACTATAATAATACTGGTCCTTGAAACATTCAGATTAATATTGCTCATCAGGAAAATTTTTACCCCATAATCTTAAAAATGAAAGAAACGAAGACCAGGAGGGTAAAATGTGTATGAAAAGGAAAACTGGGCTAAAATGTCGTACGGATTGTGTTACTAATTTCCTTTTTGGTTTAACCCACGTTAATGAATGCTGTGTAAATGTGCGAATAAATGGTCGCTTTTATTGTAGGTAAAATGTTAACTAGTAGCAGAAAAGGATCAAGACTGGCGGAAAAAAAAGGCTGAAAAAGGTTAAGGAGAGGAATTATTGGATCAGAAATATATGCATTTTATGGTCAACAAACAGAACAGAGAATAAAAAATCATAAACCTGTAATCGGTCGCATGATGAAGAATCCTTAATGATGTTGTATGAATAGGATGAAGAATTACAGCTCACTGTTACCCCTTGACTTTGTACAATGAATAAGAGAGACTTATATGAGTGCAGTAAATTGGATGAGGCATGAAACTGAAAGTAAGAACTGTGAAAGGTGAAACATCAATGACAAAATAAGTAACAAAGAATTGACATTGTCAAATCAAAAGTAGAATCACAAGATGACCAATTTACAGTACTTAATGGACCAGACTGCTCCTGTAGGGCATCAAGCCCTGCCCAGATCATAATATTTAAAAAAATTATTATTTCCTTTTTTTTTGCCAAACCAAGAAAACATTAAATTGCAGAATTACAAACACTAATAAGTACCAATCCAAGCAACCAAACTAAAGGAGACTCACAAGACTCAGACCAAAATAAACTACATGAAAAACAAGCAATTAAAAGATTAACATTACAGTAGAAACAGACACTAACGCCAACAATGAAGAATGCATTTGTCTGCAACGGAGCTCAATGAATCCGAATAAATAGGTAAGAGTAGTTCAATGAAGCTTTGACGAACCACACGGCAGCCAAATACGCTTCCAAGGGAATCCATACAACATAATGGTTCCTTACCAAATTCCTTGAGGAAAGAAACTCAAGGATAACACCTATCAAGGAGAAAGGAAGAAAGGCACACATATCCAAATAACAGATGGTAGAATCACTACTCCAGTCCAAAAATGAACAATGCTTCCGTATATACTGAACAGGCCACTGATTTGTCAAACTAAGAACAATGTAACCAATCACACTTCACAGGCATAAGTCAAGCCCTCCATGAACAGCATATACAACCCTATTGAACAGGCCTAAGCTAATGACTCCACCTTTACCATCATACAGCCTTGCCTTTAACCTCCAAAACCCAAACACATTAATCATCAACCAAAGGGCAGATCCCTCAAACCAACCCAACCTCTTAGCCAAACATTCAGCATCCATAAAAATTGAAATAAGAGCTACCATTCCATTTCTTTTCATCCTAACAGCATTTCTCACCAATTCAAACAGCCCAATGACAACAGGAGTAAAATTCCTTAGTTTAAAGCATTCTCTGATTACCATGAAATTACACATAATCTCACTATAATGGAAGATAACCCTTACAACATCTGAAATCAACACTTCAATATAATGAACAAAGCTTAACAAGGTGTACCCACCAACTGAATCAATCATACTACTCTTATGAATCCTCAAAACTGAGTCAACTCTGAGAAAATCTTCATGAGTATTAGGAGAGCTACTTACCTCAGAGTCCCCTGCCTTCCAAATCTTCTTCTTTGAAGTCCTCTGCTCCATCCCTTCTCTACCTAAGCTACCAACGGTCTGCTCCACAAGGCTTCCAACAGATTTCCATTTCGCAACATAACAATAAACACCTGGACACCAAGCCTGTACCACTCCATTCCTTCCACCACACCCGAGTTGACAACAACATCATCAGCTTCAATCTTCTCCAAAGCAACGTAGAAGGTAGATGTGGCTGAGGACAAAACGGTAGCGGATAAATTTATACCAGCAGAGCTGTTGGACCTGAAGCCGTTGTTTTTGCATCTCCTCAAAGTCTTGTGGCTGGGAAGAGACTAGAAGACTAGAGAAAACTGCACAATCGATGCAAAGAGGCCATAACCCTCACCCATTCCAGTGGCGACACCGTTGAGTTGGGTCAAGAGTTTTCCTTGGCAGGACTTCCCAGATATCACATCCCAAGCCCTTGGAGGTACCCATCGGAGGTCGCTATCGAAAGTCTTCTCACCGGAGCAGACCTCACAAGTATCTAATCGGCTGCCGCCTCCGCCACTATGATTATCCCCTCCCGTCAACTCTTTGAATCCCTAACCTACGAAATTCCCACCATTGCGATAGAAATCAAGGACTCACCAAGAGGAGAAGAGATAGAACCTCCAAGAATGAGGAAAGATCAGTGGCCTGACAACTTCCTAGCAACACATCGACGCCGCGAGAAAGGACCCTAACAGAGGGAAGAAAACCCTAAAAAAATTATTATTTCCCCTCTATAAAACAAGTGTGGTTAGTAGATTAGTCTTTCGAGATTGGACTTTCCCTTGCTTCAATCACACTTGTTTAGAATTCCCTAGTTATTTTACATTGAGCCGTCTCCTGTGGACCATTGTTTCTTTTGGGGTTCATAAATCTCGATTTCCTTGATTCGGCGTCACAATATTTTTTTTATTTTTTGTTATAGTCGGCCATAGCCTCCATCTGCTCTAGTAAGGCAAAGTTAAAATATTAAGAAGCATTTAGATGCCCATAAAATGAAACGCCCAAAACTGCCGATAGGTTCTGGATTTAATTTTGATGTGAATGATGATGAAGCGTTGAGAGTTTGAATTGCTAGAGTGAAAAAATAAGGATTTAACTATTACTTAATCTCAAGGCTATAATTGTGATAAATACAAATCAATCTAACAGGGAAGCGCCAAAGAAAATCCAGTAACACTTTTTATTCTACCATTTTATTTCAGTAATAAGCACCCCCCCAACTTAGCAGCACTTTAGTTCCAAGCATTAGAAGATTGGACCAGAGGCAAGGATCTCTTCAGTCAAACCGTTGTCCTTCCCCATCTTGTAGTTTGTGAAGGTTTCAAAATTGTTCTTGAACAAACCAGCCAGCTTCAACAGAGTATCCTTGTATGCCTTTTTGTCTGACCACTGCAATAATCCCCAAAAAAAAAATTCCATGTCAAAAGATATTTTCTCGAGAAGACCACAAAGAATAAAAGGTAATGAAGACATAATAGTTCAAACTTACTGTGTTCTCTGGTTCCAGAATTTCAGAAGGAACTCCTTCCACTTCAGTAGGAATCTCAAGCCCAAAAATCTCTGTCTTCTTGTAATTAGCCTCCAAGAGGCTTCCCGAGTGAATGGCATCAATAATTTTCCTCGTGTATGACAGTTTGATACGACTTCCAGAACCGTAGCTGTAAAATTGGCCAAGTATAGATTTTGCAAGACATCGTTTTTACGCATCAAATGGTCAAGACTTGCCGAGTTTAAAACTTTAACCTTACCTGCCACCAGACCAACCGGTGTTGACGAGCCATCCAGTTGCGCCGTGCTTCTTCATCTTTTCAGAAAGCATTGCCGCATATTTAGCAGGGTGTAACATTATAAATGCTGCACCAAAACAAGCTGAGAATGTTGCCTGAGGCTCCTTTATACCATCTTCAGTACCAGCCACCTTTGGTCATTAAATTGGCAAAGCAAAAAATTAACAAGGAGGGTTTTCGAGGTGTGATATGATGAATAAAACAAGAGTGTAATAATAAGTTAATTACGGAGACATTACCAGGGCAGTATATCCACTGATGAAATGATACATGGTCTGAGCCAAGCTTAGCTTACTCACAGGTGGGAGCACACCAAAAGCATCACATGCCAAAAGTATAACATTCTTTGGATGAGGTCCCACGCATGGCAGCTTTGCATTTGGTATATACTCAATGGGATAAGCTGCTCGGGTGTTTTCTGCAACCAGGAAAACAAAGATTCCTTTTTATTAGTTTAGAAATTTGTAAGAAGTCCTTATAGTTTTAGATTATTAGTTTGACCAAAAAGCCATTTTATCAGCAGCCATATTTTGTGATGACCGTAAGCTTGCTTACGGGATCTTGTGTTATATTCTAATGAGTTGACTTTACCACCTGATTAGGTGTGATTACGATCCCCATCACCGTACAAGCAAAGTCAACTCATTTGTCAGCATAATCACACAGTTCCTCAGAATAATTTAATTGAAACAAACCCAAGTCATCAATCAACGTTATCAATGGCATCTAAGGTGATTATAATTTCAAAAGATTGGTACTTGCCTGTAACTGATTTGTCTGTATAATCTACTTCCCGTGTATGCTCGTCAAACACAACGTTTTCCAAAACTGACAATAAAAAAATAAGCATCATTAAGAATATATATATATATGTATGTATATATATGTATGGGAAAGGAGCTAGATTTTACATCAATGTGGTCCTGAGTCGTATATATTACCTGTACCGAATTTGATTGCATTAAAGATATCCGGTTCTTTCTCCCTGGATAGATCAATACACTTGGCATAGCAGCCACCTTCGATGTTTGAGACACCATTCTCACTCCAGCAATGCTCGTCATCTCCAATCAAATACCTATTATGATCAGTAGAAAGAGTTGTCTTTCCGGTACCTGATATAAATAATACAGAAAGAGAAGCAAGCATCAGAACAGAATAAGGGAAGTTGGAAGAACCAATAATCCACATTCATGCCTGAGCATTCATAACAATGATTCAAGTATGTCTATAGGGAGGACCAAGGAGGGAAGTGTGGGGCAGCAGCCTATTCCGGCAGGATAGATGACTGGATGCTATACCTGAGAGACCAAAGAAGAGAGCAACATCGCCAGCTTTGCCCATATTGCAGCCAGAATGAAGGGAGAGGATTTGACGCTTAGGCATGAGATAATGCATGACACTGAAAAGGCCCTTCTTCATCTCCCCGGCGTACTGAGTGCCGAGGATGACCATTTCCCTCCTAGCAAGATTAAGGTCTATGCTAGTGGAGGATGTCATGTAGTGAGTGTATCGATTGCACGGGAACTGTCCGGCATTGTATATAGTAAAGTCTGGAGTACC
>JANTPZ010094414.1:0-22320 GCA_025593235.1 Vachellia pachyceras
GGGAAGAGAAGAAAGAAAAAGTAGGAAAGTGGAAAGAGAAGAAAGAAAAAGTAGGAAAGTGGAAAGAGAAGAAAGAAAAAGTAGGAAAGTGGAAAGAGAAAGAAGGAAAAAAGTAGGAAAAGGAGAAAAAAGTACGAAAGAGAAAACCTAGGTTTCAAACCAATGTTTTATAACCAAAATAACTTTTCAGAAAATTTTTTGTACTTGAACAAAACCTAGATTTTGAAACCAAATTTAGGTTTCAGAAAGTGAAGGCAAACAAGTCCTTAGTGTTTTTGTGAATATACCAAACTCTCTCTTGGTGATTGCTTTAACCCATATAGGGATATTTGAAGTTTACAGACTTTGGTGGTGTTTGTAGAGTCTTTCACTCCTTCAAGAATTTCCATGTATACTTCTTCTTCTAGGTCTTCATTCAGGAATGCATTTTTAATATCCAATTGATGAAGAGACTAGTCCAAATTGGTTATTACGGAGAGTAGGATGTTAATTGTGTTGAACTTGACCACATGAGTGAAAGTTTCCTGATAATCAATCCCATAGGTTTAAGTGTAGCCTTTTGCAACAAGTCACAGTTTGTATTTGTTCATGCTCCCATCTGGGTTGAATTTTGGTATAAAGATCCATTTACAACCTACCACCTTCTTTCCTTTTGGTAGTGTAGTGATTCCCATGTTTCATTCTCCTTGAGTGCTTGAAGTTCTTCATCCACAGCTTCCTTCCAATTTGGATCTATTATTGCTTGTTGAAACGTGTTCAGCACTCTTACCTTGCGTTACTGGCAACAAAGCTTTGCATTCTAGAGGATAGGTTATTATAAGAATCAAAACGTTGGATAGGGTGTTGAGTACACGACATTACCCCTTTTTGAGAGCAATTGACCACCCTAATTCTTCAGGATTTGGCCTTGGGTTAGTATCTGTTGTGGGCCTCGAAGTGGGGAACTCTTTTGTATCAGTGTTGCGTGTTTCTTCATTGGAGTTTGATTCATCATCAATATCTTAATCAATTTTACGTTCCAGTTGATTTTCTATGTTTTCAGCTTCTGGTTCGTTTATGTTTTCAGTTTCAATTTCTGGTTCATTTCTCTCTTCACTAACAGGCATCTTCCTCATAGAAAACAACATCCCTAGTGATATGGATTTGTTTCGAGTTTGGGCAATAGCATTTATACCCTTTTTTAGTTGGGGAATAACCTAAGAAAATACACTTTTCAGCTCTGGAGTCTAGTTTATTTCCTTCATTTTTGTACACAAAAGCCACACACCCAAACACTTTAGCAGGTAAATTATTAATCAAAGGAGAATTGGGAAATTTGTCAGTCAATTTCTGGATTGGAGATACAAAGTTTAACACCTTTGAAGACACTCTATTTATGAGATAGACAACAGTTAAAATAGCATCACCCCAAAACAAACTAGGAACATTTTTTTCAATCACGATTGCCCTTGTTACTTCAAGTAAATGCCTACTCTTCCTTTCAGTTATTCCATTTTGTTGAGGGGTGTAAACACATGAAGTTTGATGGTAGACTCCTTCTTTTTAGAAACTCATTAAAAACTTTACTCATGTATTCTTTCATATTGTCACTTCTAAGAACTTTAAGTGAGGTTTCAAATTGATTTTTCACAAAAAAAAATTCTTGAATAGTTCAAAAACCTCTAATTTTCTTTCAACGTATAAACCCATGTCATTTGAGTATGGTCATCAATAAAAGTGACAAACCATCTAGCATCAAAAAGTGTTCTCACTCTAGTGGGTCCCCAAATATCACTATGAATTAGAGTGAAAGGACTCAAGGGTTCATAGGTTTGCTTAGGATAGGAGATTCGAGTTAATTTAGCAAAACGACAACTACCACATTGAAAGATAGGTGTATTTTTATTGAATAAATTAGGAAATAGGTGCTTCATGTAGTCAAAGCATGGGTGGCTTAACCTATGATTCCGCAACAGAATGTTCTTGTTTTGAGAGTCAAGGCTAACCAATTTTCTTTTATTTGAAGATGCTGTCTTGTAGTAGTAGAATCCATCACACTCTTTAGTCTCTCCAATCTTCTTCCCTGAGAACAAATCTTGAAACATGCAGTGTACATCAGTAAAAAAAGACATCACACTAACCTATTTTTGTTAATTTGCTGACTGCAATTAGATTGCATGTGAGAGCAGGGACATATAACACATTTTTAAAGTTATTTTTCCAGATAAAATGACAGTCCCTAATCCATATACCCTAGTATTGATTCCATTAGCAACTTTGACTTTAAGATTCTCATGACAATATTTGAGAGTTCTGAACAGAGTTTTATTGCCGATCATATGATTAGATGCTCTTGAATCAACAATCCATATATCATCACTAGTTATTTGAGCTTTTAAAGCAATTAGAAAGTTACCTGACTTGGCTAATGTTGTGATGGTCTCCAGCAATGTTTTGATGCTGATGCTTAACTTGTTAGTGTAGACAATATCTAAAGATCTTTGATTTTGCAATAAAAGATCATTATGCATGTACATCCAATGGAGGGTTGCTTTAAAGTAAAGGAGGGGAAAAGAGGATGTGTTATGAGATTCCTTTTTCCAACAGAAGTGTCATATAGTAAAACTAAATCTTAGAATAAGAATATATAATATAGATGATCTTCTTTCCTTTCTTCTAAGCAGTATGAGAGTTCAATTATTCATAGATTTAGGTTGATGAAGAAATGAATATTTGTTCTTTGCCATAACATTTGGCTTTTTGAAGGAAAAACCATGAAATTGTATTCAACCTTACCGGTGATCTCTTTAATGATCAACTCTGATGATAAGATGTCTTGATGAAGAATTAGGTTTCATTTATGCCATAATGTATTTATGAGGATGATCATACCATACATTAAGAACAAAATGTCATCTTCATGTAGATCTTGCAGAGTCATTTTCAACCAAGTTTGGAATGAAGACAAATAAAAAATCCATCTTTACAGAGAGACAACTAAACCAAATTAATCTAGCAAATGGACAGGAGACGAAGAGGTTGATAGGTTAATTAATTATTGTTTTTACTTTCATCCCTTTATATAGGGGGAGGGAAAGTTGTGACAAATGATCAAATGCATATTGAAAACTCATTCTTTAATAAGGATAAATTTTATCAATTTAAGACATGTTAAATGATTTAATTAACATTCTACCAAACATTTTTTTAAAAATAAATAATTAAATGATAGCATTTTTTTTCATTGAGATGATCACGGTTCAAACATGTGCTAAGTGGATATGAGGTATATAATTGTATGCGTATTTTCAATTGTTAATTGTTAATATATATATATATATATATATACACGCTTAATTGTTCAAATCTACTTGTTGCCACTTGTCATTAATACAAGACTCTATTAATTAAGTTAAAAGAATAAATAAGCTAAATAAATTATTTTGAAATATTTATATTTATAATTTTGGCTAAAGTATATATTTGATCCTTTAGGTTCACATTATATTTTAGTTCGGTTTCTTAAATTTAAAACGTGCAATTTTTGTCCTTTTAAACACTGTAATTTATTTAACAGAAAATGCTAGCTCATTAAATGTAAATAATAATTCTGCAATTAAATGAGGATAAAATATGCTTAAATTTTAATTATTTAATATAATCATTTTATATTTTAAAAGTAATCCAAGTTTTGTGATCATTTAACTGTAAAATCATTGTTAAAATTTGAAAAATCATCATTGTTCATTTAACAGTATTAAGATAAAAGGATTAAAAATGTACTTTTTAAATTTAATAGACTAAACTGAAACTTGATATAAACTTAAAGAGCTTAATATATACTTTGATCTATAATTTTTCTATAAACTAATTTGTCTAATTTATGAATTATAATTTAATAATACAAATAAATATTTTGAGGATATCATATAATATATATTATAATTAAATATTTTATTTAATTTTTTAATCTCCTCAAATTAATTGCATTTTATATTAAATGATACCCTTCTTAGAGTAAGTGTTGACAATCTTGAGGTTATATGTTAGGAATAAATTAATAGTAGATTATCCTTCATTATGAAACTTTCCAAAACCAAAATAACAATGAGCCTTTGCATGTTGTCTCAACTCCTTACTAGCATGTCTATTGAGGTCCCACCAACAAAAATATTTGTATCAATTATTATGCCTTGAACCATCACCTCCATACCTTTCCAACACTTATGAAGATATGCAACCCTACTTGAAATTAGAGATGCATGATTATAATGTTGATGGTAACTCTTGTAATAATCACTCCTAGAGATATGATTTTATTATCACTAGTAGAAAAATTACTTATTTAGACTGCTCCTTTTAGACCATATTTTGAGGATAGGTTTAAAAAAAATGACCGGTGACATTTTTGTAAATAAGAGTACAAATTTTAAATTATTTATACCGCATCTTTGAGGTCTAAATGATGATTTTAACACAATTTTAAGGGTTAAGATGCAATTTTAACAATTAAGTTTTGCTTGAGGAACGTCTAGCATCATAAAGTTTCGAAAGGTGCAAAAATACACATAATGTTGTAAAAGTAGTGCACATTTGATAATGCTAACAAATTATATAAACAGCCGTTAACCACTTTATTGGTGAGGTAGAACTTTTTATGACGTGGCTTTTTTTCCTTGCTGATCTGGCTTGATTGAACGAAAATGAGTTGAAGCAGTGAAACTGGGGGAAAATGGAATGGCTGACAGTCATTTATATCGAAGGAGTGGGGATAAATGTGGTGGGTGGAGTGAAATAACTCCATTGAAGAGAGAGGTGCAGTGCATGCAGGGAAGAAAGAGGTTGACGGTGTAATACAGGTAGGAAAGAAAGAGGAAGCAAGTGTGGTGAGACGAGAGGAAGTTGCTGATGGTGTCGTCTTCATCTTCAACGATGGAAAGATGTAGGAGGAGTGTATCTTTGCTTAGACAACCCATTCGTGAGGATGATTACAACAGTCAATGAAGGTATTGCCATCATCGATTGGTAGTCCCATGCTGGATGGCATGGACTGAAGGCAACCCAGGAAGGAGGTTTTATGGATGTCGAAACTATTATCAGGTAATGGGTGAAATTTGACAAGTGATTTGGGTATGTGCATTGTTCAATGCTAAAGTGTATGTGTACATAAACAGGATGGTGGGTGTGGCTACTTTGCTTGGCATGACGTTGAATTTGCTGAGAGAGCAAATACTGTTATAAGGGAACTACTTGGTAATATTGACAGACTCTTTGATGAGAATAACATGCTTCAAAGAGGGAACGACAGACGGAGACTCTTTGAAGAGTTTGATGCTATAAGTACTGAAGTGAGAAAGCTTAAAAGTAGTGATGAGATAAATGATAGAGAAATTAGGAAGTGAAAGATGAAGTTGAAGATAGACATGGCTTTGTTGTTTGTTTCATGGTTTTTCTTTTTTGTATATTATGTCATGGCTTAGACTATGTAAGCATTTGATTTTATTATAATGAGAGCTTAGAAAGGATTGTCCTGCATTATTGTGTACACACTGATGATATCCTTGAATTGATATTTGTTGTGTACACATTGATGAAGTGTTAAATATTTGGTTTTTATAAGCATTTGGTTGTATTATTGCGTACACTGGCTATGAAGTACATTTAGCAAAAACTTGATATTTAACAAAGCATTTGGCTGGGTAGAACAATTGATATTTAACAAAATGAGATATTGAACAAAATGTTCCCAAAATGCAGTAGCTCATTGGCCATGAAGTACACCTAGACAAAATGTTCCCAAAATATAATCCTATTGATAAAATACATAACAAGGTAGAAATGCCACACTACTCATAATGGCATAAGCAAAATATAATCCTAGTTGTTGGATCTGACCCTGGTCCTTCTAATAATGCGTTGGGCTTGTGACTGAAGTTGCGAGGATGTAGAACATGGTTGGTCATTCCACTTCAGTCCTAGCAGTTCGAAAGGAAGACATGGTTGGCCTTCTTGTGCAGTATGTATTCCTCCTTAAACCCTCCTTAAACCCTTTGTACAGTAGAGGTTGAAGCTATTGAGGATGATCAAGTCTGTTTCTCACTTGGTATGGGAAATTTGGTTTAGGGTTAGCATACTGATTCATGTAGTGTTGTGCTGTGCCCTCTTGAATGACCAATTCAGAAGAATAACCATGCTACACATGTAGACAAAGGGTATAAATGAGTAAAAACTAATATTGTAAATCTGCATATACAAATGAGTAAAAACTAACATTGAGCACAATTCTGCCCGAGTGTTGATCAAATATAATCCCCATTCCATATGGCCCTCTCGGCTTGTAAACACACTTCCTCCTTATTGGCTCTTTAGCGTGTCTCAAGGGATCACGGTCTTGTGTCACTAGTGGTCCTTGTGAAGGTTGGGTCACCAATGGTCCTTGTGAAGTATGTTGTGAAACTTGTGCAGTGTGTTTTGTTATATGCCTCCTCTTGCAATTGGTTATGCTTGAAGAAGGTTTCTACAAAAGGCAATAAATTAGCAAATATGTTTGCAAATGTTGCATCTATTAGTTGCACTTTTCTTACTTAATTTCTCAAGTTTACCTAGTCCTATGTTTGATATATCAGGATTTTTATTGCTCAAAATTTTCCTTCTTATGACCTCTTCAATCCTCAAGCGTTTATTTTGTGGTCCTCTAGACATGTTACAAACTGGGGGAGGTTGCATAGGGAGACAATTTTCCGTGTCCCAAAATTGTCTACCTCTGACAGGTTGAAATTTTGTCCTGTAACTGGCAAGATACGTGTCTTTATGGTAATAATGTGAGATTTGGATTAGAGGATCCATTTTGGCATGATACATGGCACATATACCATGTTGACATGGGATTCCAGTTAAATCCCATACCCAACATGTACACTTAGGACTATAATTTCACTGTATGCCTATCTTGTCTCCACTGTATGCCTATCTTGTCTCTCAACCACCTCATAGCCATCATCCCCATTAAAAAACTCTGTAATTCATAACTAAGTGCTTATTGGTCTCAAACAACTCTAAACACTTAGGACTATAATTTCCCTTCTAACTTCTAACTATTTGATCACTCTGACCCCACTTCTCCATCATTTTAATCCTAATTCCTTCAAACATCCTAATCTCTGGTAGATATCTATATTCATGGATCCATGCATTTAAACTTTTACAAATATTGTTGTCTACCGCCCATGACTGAAATCTACTAGTGAAATAGGCCCTTACCCAAGATCTTGGATTGTACGAAATTGCAGCCTCAGCTGGTTTCTTCCTTAGACGTCTAAGTACCTTCATGTTATCATTGAATTGTTCTGGGAATGTACTCCAGGCACAGGTAAAAAAGTTTTTCTTCAACTCATTTCCCCTCATTGTTTGCTCCAATTGGCATAAATATGCCTCGTGCAAAGCCTATGCTATGCCTCATGAAGCATATCCGAAACAACTTGTGCTAATCCATGAGTGTCACAACTGTGTAATGAGAATATAGCACTATTTCTGTGAGAAAGGAATTAAAACATTAAATACCTTTTGCATATCAGACATCACTATCACCGTAGCACCATAATGGAGGTCTAGAGAGATCTGAATCCATTCAAGGAACTAATTCCAATTTAACCCAGTCTCTTTTTGGTGCAAAACAAATGCTAAAGGGTATAGTGAGTCATTGGCATCAACCCAACAGTTGTTAGCAATATTCCTTTGGCTTTTCCTTTTAAAAATGTAACATCAAAACCAAATCAGAGGCCTGCAACCTTATTTCCACCCAACCTACAATCAAACAAAAAAAAAATGAAGCTCAGGTGGAAATATAATGCACAAATTAAAATGAAATGTTTGACAATGCAAACAAAACATGTATCTTTGAAGCATTGAAACATACATACATTCTTCTAAAGACTCTTCTCCCTTTCTCCAATGCCTCATTACTTAAGTCAACTCTCATATCGGAGCCCGAATTTGAAATTCTTAATTCATTTCAATAGGCTTCTAACTTAACAAACCCATCCTTATAGCTCCCATCCATGTCTTGCATTATCCTCCTCTTTGCCTTCTTGCACTTGTGAATACTCACATGCACCTTCAACTCACGCTTCACATCCCTTTTCATTTCACTTATCCTGTACTCAAGCCTCTATTGCACCTTCTCCTTGAAATGCTCAGCTAACCACCTTACAGTAGCTCTTTGGTTTTTATCAACCCTAACACAGTTATTCTCATAACACAAAGTCTTCACCTTGTATCTAATACTCAACCCATCTCGGCTTGCATGCAACATGAATGGGCATCCTACTTCACATATAGCTTTCACTAACCTCTTCTAACTTCTCACTATTTTGATATTCACTCCCTTCTCAATGATATATTTATCAGTAGCCCTAATAAGCTCTACTCTGCAACAAATGTCATACCCAACATGAAAAGGGCCTGCTATCTAACCTATCAACGTCCAAAACTAGCTCTCGTGGAGACCCATCATCACTTAGGAGGCCCAACTCTTCCTCATCGTCATCAATAGCTCAAACCCTTCACTTAGTTCATGATTCTCCTCCACACTTTCTTCGGTATCTGAGCTTTTAGTTTGTGCACTATAACTCCCATTCTCACTATCCTCCTCCTCATTATCCTCAGCTTCACTACTTGATTAACACACTACTTCTTTTCTTTTCTCTTAAACACCAAACTTTTCCCAGTGGCCACACACTACTTCATTTTCACTTCCAATTTCAATTATATCATCCAATCCATCACCAATTTCTATGTTCACAACCCCATCTACACTTTCTGTAATGTCAATTACATCTTACTCTGCATCTCTCTCATTCACATTCCCTTCATTCCCAACTCCTTTGTCTACATTCCCTCTCACATTTTCACTTACCCCAACTTGATACATCTGAATACTCTCTACCACACTACCATATCCCTCCTGCAAAGTCTCCTTAGTGCTTTCCCAAGTTTCCTTAGCCAAAGTACATAAATCATTTACCTTCTTCAATAATAGTGCATGCCTCTGTTCTGCAATTAGCTCCATATTGTTAATGTTTATCTCTGTATTTCCATTCGTACAGGACAACATTTCTTCCAGCTCCTTGTTATGAAACTCCATATCACCAACCATATTACCCCCCACCTTCTGTCGCCATCTACAATGAACGAGGTAAACAGACAAATAAAGAATGGGTATAACACTATTCCACTATTAAACAACAACATTTTGTCAAAATCGATACTTACATTGTCTATTACCTCTTTTCACTTCTTTCGTAACAATGCAACCTCATATTCCACTTTTCCTTCATGAAACCCTAACACTTTCTATTTCTCGGATCAATCCTACCTCCTTCCTTTGTCGCTTCTCAATTTCTACCGTGCTTTTCCATTCCTCAGACCTACAATCGAAGCCCTAAAAGTGTCACCTTCTCTCTTCTCTTTTCTGTTCCTCAGACCCTAACACTTTTCCTTTGTTCTTTTATGTACCTCATCTTTCTACAAGCACTCCATGCTTTGTATGCAAATATAAATGCCATGTGTGTCACCAAGTCGTACAAAAGTTTTGCCTCGGTCAAAAAATGCCATGTGTGTCACCAAGTCGTACAAAAGTTTTGCCTCGGTCAAAAAATGCCACGTGTACATGGTTGATCAAACTTTGTAACGACATTATGTGTATTTTTCAAAGTTATGGTTGATCATAAATGACCGTTTGTATAATCTGTTATCTTTGTCAAATATGCACCACTTCTACAACATTATGTGTATTTTTCACCTTCCGAAACTTTATGATGCCAAACACTCTTCGAACAAAACTTAATTGTTAAAATTGCACCTTAACCCTAATTTTAAATAAATCCTTTCAACCTCCACCTCATTCTTCCTCAACTCTTTTATCAACGATGATTTTAACAGTTATTTGTACCTACATTTTTCATGTACCAAAGTTTAAAATATAAAATTTCTCATACCTATTTTGTTTTATGGAAGCACAAGATGTCAATATTCTCTTTTCCATTATCCCCACCACCTCCCTTGATTTGCTAGGTAACTTCCTAATAACTCGAGCCAAATTTGATGTTGCTCTCATGAATTAACTTCTTTATCAACTTCATAAAAAAAAAAAAGTGCAGCAGCATTTGCTCAGCTAACATTACATGCGTGTGACTATGTAGCATCTCTCACTTATTTCTAATTGTACTTGAGTCATACAATAATCTTTCTCTAACAAAATATCCCCATTCTCAAGAACATATAACTCTAACACTCTTGCTCTTGATACAGTCTTCTAGAATATCATAACCCAAACATCCAATTCATTGCTGCTACTACTATTATTCTCTTTTAACCCTTTAGAAACATGATTCCTAATGCTGAATTCCTTGGTCCAAGGTTTCTTTACCCTATAAGTTTTCATTACACATATCTCTAATCTCCTTCTTCTGCAATGGAAAGCTGCAGAAAGACAACCCTTTATTACCAGCAAATGGAATTCATATTTCTTTAAGGCTTCTCTACATGGTTTTGGACTCCAACGATTCCTTCCCGTTTCCTTGACTGAGTAACCCAATGGAGCCTTCCATTAACAAGAATCTTTGAAGTAGATGAAACAAAAGTAACCGACTTTGCCTATGTCCCTCCACTTTGAGCTTCCCAGGCTTAGAATCAAAGTCCTCAAACATGGTGGTACGCTTTCTCTAGGATGACCTCTAAAGGGGTTCATGTTTATGATTTGAACAATTTTGTATGTGTTTTTAGATCCTCGTCTGAGGAAATTTAAGGTTCACATAAAGGATTCTTCAAAATTCATTTATGGTTTTGGTTTGATTATGGTTTGACTTGCTCTTGACATGTTACTTTCTTCTGACCACTTATTTCTCCATTTTGGATACAATAATACGTGAAAACGATATTAACCATTTGTTATATCTATAATAATCATGATGCAGCAAGTATTATGACACATAAGTTTCACATTAGTTACAGGAAAGACATAAAATAAGTATATATATAATGAATGCTCCATGACATGATTCATTAAAGAACTTGTTCTTCTTCCAAAGAATGAGATCCTATCCTACGGCAATTTTAAGTCATTCAATTTGATGATTTGGTTTTATTTCCTTAATCAAGAACGAATGAAAAAATATTGACTGAAAGTGAAGAAAATAGAGGTATATGAATTAATAATGCATTTTAAAGAAAATAAAATAATAGCAGGATGATCACGGTTCAAACATGTGCTAAGTGAATGATAGGGTGTGTGGGTATATAAAATGGATATGCTCAATTGTTAATACACATGCGCTTAAGTGTGCAAATCTACTACATGTCACTTGTTCTTATCCTTGGTATTAGACGCTGTTGACTAATTTAAAAAGATCGAATAAACTAAATAAATTATTATAAAATATTTATATATATAATTTTTCTAGGGAAATTTACTGTTTGGTCCCACATAAGGGACTTATTTATCAAATGGTCCCAAAATTTAAAATATTTAAAAAATGGTCCCATTGACAACACGAGGTTTGTCAATACAGCATATGGTGTTGTCAGGGGTTGTCAAGTGACAACCCCACTCGTGTTGTCAATGGGACCATTTTTTAAATATTTTAAACTTTGAGACCATTTGCTAAATATCTTCACTATATGGGACCAAATAGTAAATCTCCCATTTTTCTATAAATTAATTTATCTGATTTATGAATTATAATATAATAATATATATAATTATTTTAGAGTGATAATATAATATGTATTATAATTAAGTATTTTATTTAACTTTTTTAATCTCTTCAAATTAATCAATTTGGTTTTATATTAGAGACCAAAGGTAGTATCTCGTTTCCTTTGTGGAACACATGGAAACAAACTATATTTATATTGAGGACTAGAGGTAGTATTTTAACACTTCTTTGCTCTTTAATACAGATCCAATCGAATGATTAGTATTTGTGTTGAATGTAAGACCTATTTTCCATACTTATTTTTTCCTAAATTACTCGCACTGATACTCCTTTTAATATATAAAACTTGTTTATATAAGAAAATATACACTTTAAAAAATTAATCAACCATTTAAAGTTTTAACCGAAACCTTGATCCAGGTCTAAATACATGGGAAGAAGCTTCAGTAGAGAAGAAGCCTATGCTGTTGAATGGAGGTGACGATATCTATCTTTCATGTCTTAACTTTTCCGTTCAATGCAGCTGATAATGAACCTTATCTGATATATGTTACCATTTCAGATTATTGAATCCTGTGGTTGTTTCCTCTACTATTGTTGCAGAGGGAGAGAGAAGAACAATGAGGAAGGAAGAGTGAGAGGGAGAGGCTTGACTGAAGAGAGAACATCACTCCAACCTTCTAACGTTGTGGCTGTTAACTTTTCCCTCACTTAAAAAGGTGCATAAGTATTTTTCAACCCAACAAAATTTTATAGTGTAAGGCACTCTTAATGAAAAATTTTGTTCTTAAAAAGTACATCTTAACCCTAATTTTAATTTCTGGCAAAAGAAACCCTAATTTTAGTAATCCTCGTGATGCCATCATCATTGGTAAAATTAATCAACTCTCAGCTCTTGTTATTTTCGCTGTTCTTCTTTAGTTTTCTTAAAATTAATCAAATTTCTCCATTCTACTCCTTTCTCCCTTTATGCGCAACAAATATTAAATTAGAGTAAAAGTTATTGGCTCTCCACCTGTTGAGCAAATACTATACAAGGTAGTCTCATTTATTCTTGCTTGGTATTTGTGTTTTAAACCTCAAATTGACTTAAAGTTGAAAGTAATTGTTTGTTGCTTCAGCGATGCAGTGCCTCAGGGTGAGTGGGATCCAAAAACCTTTTCTAAGAGTGTATGTGCTTTTTACTGTGTGCGCATGAGTTAGAGAGTGAAAGAGAAGTGTTTTTCTTTAAAAATAGAGTTTTAAATTTTAATTATAAATATTGTAATAAAATTATTTTATTTAATTTAGTGTTTTAGTATTTTAAAATTTTTCTCAATAATACATTAAAGTTTTTACAATGTCATTTGTAATATTTCTCTTAAAATTATACCATATATATATACATGTGATAAAATTCTTACCATTTTAAATCATTTTTATCAAAACTTACTTTTTTAAACATTTGTCCAAACAAATTCTTTTTTACAAAAAGTCATTTTTATTAATTGCAATCCAAACATAAATCACCTTACATCACCTAATTTATACCCGAAATTCCTTTTCCAAAAATCTATCTAAAAATTACTTCTACCACTGTCTACGTAAGAGGCTCAATCCATCTTAAGATAAGTAATGATAATGGTAAGAGAAATGGTAATGATGATTGTTATTTGTATTTAATTTTAAGTTCTTTAAATAATTCAGCATTATAAACTGATCATTCATCTTAATATCATTATCTATTCATTAAAAGAAAGTTTTACACAAACTTTAGCTTAACACGTACTTTTAACAGACCATAAACAAAGCTCACAAATGCGCGTTTAAGTCTGTCTGTGTAAGAGGAGGAGAAGAATACATGAATTTCAAATTTCCGGGAAAATGCTTACGAGACTTGATTTATCTAAATGAACCAAAACTCTTTCAAGATTAATATAATTTATATAAACATGAAACACATCTTTTAGACCATAATGAATTTGGACCTGCAAAACATAGATGTCCCAAACAAGGTCAGTGCCATAGCAGTCAAATCGAGCAAACATAAGAAGATTTAGCAAAAATACAGGTCAGTGCTTGGAATAGTCTCAAGTTTGATCCGTGACTGAATAACACAGGCAGAAGAGAATTATTCACATTACAAAATTTGGATTTCCAATCTTCTAAAATTACAACAGTTTGAACCTGTTCGTGGAATGGCCCAAAAAAACAGGGAGAAAACTTCTGGGCGGTTCACTTTTGCACATTCAATTGAACACCTTTTTTTTTGAAGTTACAACAGGTCAAAGAATGAATTAACTCGGCATGCAGTTACCTAAAACCTGAATAGAAAACTCTGTATTTGGTCATCGTTTAACTACTGAAAAAGCCAGGACCAGCCTGAGAAAGAAGCTCCTTCCCAGCATCCTTGCCCATCTTCACCATATCTTCAACAGCATATGGACCAGTCCTCGAAGTCTCAAGAACTACATTAGGAGAATCAAAAGGCCAAGCTTAGTGAACCGTGCAAGTTGTTATGAAGATTAGAAGTTAGATGAAAGTCTCGTTAAATAACGGTGAAATATATTTCTTGTCTAGTTCCATCAAGTTTTGATTTGATCCTTCTAAAAAAGCGAGCAACAAGACAATCCAGTGTTGGCCCCGGTGTCATATCTCCATGCAAATTCAACAATCAACAATCTCAGCTTGAAATCCATAGTTAAATGTTCATTAGTGGTGTTAAGTGAATAAAGTTTAAGTTTTTTCTTGGGAAATAATATTTTAAATGGATCATTGATAGAAGAGGAATATCGCATTATCTTAACAAGGGAAGGCAGGCAATATTGACTAATTATATGAAATGGGAAGGATCAAATTGGAAGCTTTATAGAACCAGAGGGATTAAAATTGCATTTTCAAGCCTAAATGATCTGAAACAAAGTTGGCCATACCGCGAGTTCCATCAGGAGAAGCAACTAATCCTCTAAATAAGCAATCACCATCCTTATTTCTGCAAGCATATCCAGCAATGGGAGTACGGCAAGACCCATCCAGGGTCTCAAGGAAGGCCCTTTCACAAGCAACAGCCAGTCTTGTTTCTTCATGATTCAATGAAGCAAGGTATTCTGCCTGAGAAGATACCATTCAACCAAAGAAATTTTCAAATCTTCCAAAACTTCGAAATGAGTTATATTTCCAGGTGGAGTGAACAAATATAAGGAAAAAAACTTATAACATGAATAGATTAATTAAATTTAGCAAATATGCAATCTGAATCAAAATACAAATTTTTCAATTTAAAAGACTTCAGATAGTCATTGCATTATTGCAATTAGAGAACAATCAGAGAAGAAATGAAAAAGACACGCATCAGTGATTTTGGGGGTATCTTTACATTGTATGTTGAGTTCAAATTTATTAGAATTAGTTAATAACTGTGGATTGGGGACCTATTCTTCACCCGGTGACATAAAATCTCTAGATAATAAATTCCATGTCTTAATATTATTTTTCAAAATTCAATTACATTAAAATGTATAATTAAATAAATCATCATAATGGTCAAAAATCTTATAATTCTTCATTTTTATCAATGCATGCTTAGACATAACTAGGACATGACGATTTTTACAAGCTGTGATCCTTTTATATTATCTTACCAAGACTCTTCAACAATAGCACAAGGGTGAATTTTCTAGATGGCATTTTTTAACAAAATTTAAATTGTTCCCAAGCCCTTCTAAATCCCAACCAACACTACCACGTGTGCTAATAATATGCAATATAATGATTTATAATAATATTGTTGAACAAAAACTCACCATTTTATCATCGTCACCTCTACAGGCTATTCCAATTGCACCTTGGGCAACAGCTGGAAGCATGTCATCAATTGATAGGGTTGATGTCACGTTTTCTGTCATATTTAGGCGTTTGAGTCCAGCTAATGCTAATAATGTAGCTTGGACAATCCCTTCATTAAGTTTTCTTAATCTTGTTTGGACATTTCCACGGAAATTTTCCTGCACCTGAGATTGAAATTATAATATTAGCTATAATAGTTATAATTCTAGAAACATGCTCAAGAATAATAAATGACCAGCAGGAACAGGGAATCTTTTGAGAAAGTCAATAAAATCCAGTAATCCACACAGATAGAAGAGATAGAAAATATACACAAACAATGACCATATAAGGCAAGATCAATGATCAAAAAATTAGACTCTCAAGGATAACATTGTCTATAACTCTTCAATCACAAATTCCAAAAATGATGACAAAAGGGGTAAACCGATATCTGTGATTCAGTTACTACCAACCACACCAGATTGTACTGTTAATCATTTAAAAATAAATAGTGTTTGAGTATGATTAATTTCAGAAGCTATCTAGCCTGTGTCAGTCACATGGCACAGTCCAGAAGATGAAATTTAAGTCTCGACATCTTATGCAACCCCGTAGTCCAGCTATACTAAAAATAGTCACAATCAAAATATAAGTCTTAGTCAAAATTTGGACACTTTTAGTCCTCCTCATAGATGATACTAACATGTAAAAGCACTCTTTCTCTGTGTTTGCAAAGGAAGTAGGATAATCATCAGCCCATATTTTTGTAACACCATTTGGTTTGTTTGAGGGAATAGGATTCTCATTCCCTCACTCTGTTACAATGTCTATTATTTCATTTGAATAACTACTCGGCAATTTCTGTCTCTTTTTATTACTTTCAAAGAAGGGGCAAAAGGTTTAACCCAATAGAGGAGCACACTGGTTATTTGTCAGTCTCCTTTATGTTAATTTGCAGGATAAATATTTGTGGCAGTGTCAGATTAGAAATTAAAATCACAGCTACTCAGCATAATGCTGCAAGTTTGAAAGCTTTTGACTGCAGGAGATGAGGCCAGATTGTCAAGTGATCACTAATACTTGGGAGGCACCTTGAAGGATGATTCATAGGTAGCTACACCAATGTAATTGTTTTCCTCTGTTATAAGTTTAAGTTTTAATGGGCAAAAAAAAAAAAGTTCTAAATATGAGACCATCTAAAAATATTATATTCTGTCAAAGCTTCTGTCTGTTCCAACATGTTATCATAGCACAGATGCTTACTTTTTAGATTAAGATTTGCGTGTTAAAAGACAATGACTCCTCACCCACCCAAGGCATACTTATTATAATACAAATAAAACTCAGCTAAAACGAAAATTGAATTGCAAAAAATCATATAGTGGGGGAGGGGAAGTAGTAGATAGAAATTACACAAAAATGAAAATAAATCAATTCATATTCGAATTTAATGGTTAGATAACTTTCTGCAACCAATTGAGGAAATCTTAAGTCTTCTAAATATTTGATCCCCCATTAGGTGAGAGAAAGCATAAAAAACAATTCTTTGCAGCTTCAAGATATAATAATAATCATGAGTTAATGAGAATAGACATGAATAGTTCAACAAGAAACAAATGACTACGATGTGACTGGATCATATTGTCCAGTGCTGAAGCAATGACAGCAGCCACTTACATTTAAGGATGGATATCGGTGGAGTATCTGTGACTTTCGTCTGAGGGAAGCGGTGCCAACAATGCTTCCAGCAGGTAAATCAGCTAGTGAGGATGCACTCAAGGATATAAAAGCATCCCTGACATCCTCGCGCTGAAGGTTACATGGAAGAATAGTCTTATCAGGTAAGTATGTAGGAACGTCTTTCATTGAGTGCACAGCAATGTCAATTTCACCGTTTATGAGAGCCTCATCTATTTCTTTGGTGAATAAGCCCTTCCCACCAATGTCTGCAAGCGGTTGTGATAGTATTTTATCACCTGTTGTTTTAATTACTACAATCTGAATAGCCCCCTCTTCAGCTAGCTCTGAATGTATTGCCATGAGTTTGTCTCTAGTCTCATATGCCTGAGCCAAAGCTAGAGGACTGCTCTACATATATAATATACATGAATAACCCAAAATAATGTAGGAACCCAAAAATATTAGTTAAATCAATAACTAAGCTATCCATAGTCATCTAACCAGTGACAACCAGAACAAAAAAATAAATGCAGCTTAACCTTTGGCATAGAACAGGGATCAGATGTATTTCTTTTAAAAAAATTACTTCTAACACAGAAAGCTTGAAAAGGCATGAAGTTGACTTAATGTTTTAAATTAGGAGAATTACAGGCATTGCATCGACTAGTGAATTTTTCCTTCACTTTTTTTTCTTTCTGGGGAGGACGAAAAGGGATATGGGTGATTGTCGGAGTTGCCATGCCACATACAAAGCAATGCGCAGCAATCAAATGGTCCAATCATCTGAGTATATATGTACCATTTTTCATAACCTTACATCCTACCAACACTGCTTCTGTTGACTTATACGATTTTATACAAAACAAAAGGAACATTTCTTCCGTAATTATTAACATCCAAATCAACATTAAAATTTAAATTAAAAGGAGAGAAAATCCCTATCTCAAGTTGAACCATATTTCCAATGGCAAGGATGTTAATATATTTGATAGCAGGTGTTAATACGAGATAAGTCTGAAACACTTTTCAATATGATGTTTGCTTCTCTGCATTTAGTTTCTTCATTATGAGCTGGAAATTCAAAATCTATCAAGTTATTTCATACTTTCATCCTATCTATATATTTCAAAGAAAAAAATAGAGCATATTTGCGCAATGACACGAGGACAAAACATAAAGCTTCAACATCAATTTCTCAAGCTGCCAGAGGATTATACTAGGGAGAATGACACACAGGTCCCATGTAAGGATATTAACCACAAAATGGTCCCAAAGATTCAAAAAATTATCATTAGGTCCCAGGAGTAACTGCTGAGGTTGTTAATTAAAGCTGCTGAAATTGTTAATGGCAACCTCAGCAATTACTTCTGGGACCTTATGATAATTTTTTGAATCTTTGGGACCTTTCATTGATTAATTCCCTTGCCTGGGACTTAATTGTCATTTTCCCATTAAACTATTTCATATAGGCAGTTGACCGCAAGATAGTGAATAGTGAGTGATGGAGACTTGGTAGTATGGGATACCAAGTCCCACATTGAGTAGAATGGGATACTCAATGGGATATTTAAATGGGTTGGTTCTCCCGCCTCGATAGCTAGCTTTTGGGGTAAGGTTCCCCATCTCACTTAGGTACCCATCAATCGGTATCAAAGCCAAGCTTACGACCTCTTCAGAGAGGGCTACCCACGGAGGGTAGGAGGCCGAGTGAAGTGCCGTGGAGTGCAGCCACCGAGACAATGGCTTTCCATAGGGGCCAATTGATGGAAACTTGGTAGTATGGGATACCAAGTCTGACATTGAGTAGAATGAGACCCTCAATAGGGTATTTAAGTGGATTGGTTCTTCCACCTCAATAGGTAGCTTTTGGGATAGGTTCCTCCTCCCGCTTAGGTACCCGATTTAGTTTTAACAATGGTGCAACCAGTAGATTTTGATCTTAAAAAAAGGAAAAAAAATAGCATCACCGTTTAAAAATAGTATCACCGGTTTTTTTTTTCGGCCAGACTAAGTGTATTTATATTATATCCTATCATACGATAAAGGTTAAGTCGTTGTTCATTTATATGGCCCTGTTTGGCAAGCAGTGGCTTATTTTCATAAGCACGTTCAACAGTGTTTTTCCGCAAAACGAGACAATCTCCTCCACATATTTGCCTCGGCTTTTATGAATAAGCACTTATAAGTGGCTTATGACAGTTTCCCAAACAGGCCCAATATTATCAATAATGACAGAGGAATAAACTCAATTACACGAATAAGGAATCGCAAGACTACAAAACCAACAGAATCAAAGCCTCAAACCCGACAATAGAGCCTAACCCCTTTGAAATTAACACAAAAACTTGCCAAAACTCAGCACACGCAAAACGCAGGAAAAATTATACCTTCCTCTTGTACCAATTCTAATGAGAGCAATCTTAGTCTGGTTATTCTGTTGCTCAACGGCAATGGAGGCCTTGGGTACACCAACGCGATGTCTTCTGCGACATTTGGAGAAAGCCGAAGGTAAAGCTAACCTAAGAACAGAAAACGACCCACCAGAACAGTGACTTGCTAGATCAGAAGGCCTTGGAAACGTTAGTGCACAGCAAGAGAGGGCCTCCATTTCAGGCACAGCAAGAGAGGAGAAAGTGAAGGCGAAGGCTAAAAGATGACTTCGGAGGCTTGAGATGACATGATCTATAAGATAACAATATCGAAAATGTTATACAGCTCAAGTGATATATATGTGCCCTTTTATCCTCATTGGCTCAATGATTACATGCAAGGGTTGCTCATAAAAGTAAAAAAAGAAAATTACGTCGTTTTCCGTATAAATTAATAAATAATTTTTGTGTGAAGACAACAGAAAAAGAATTTCCAAAATTAAAAAATTTAAAATGCCAGATCTGAACTTGCATAACTCGCAGGGGATTTTAATGCTTACTCATTGCCCAACAGTGACAAATTTTTTTTTTGGGTTGGGTGGGGTGGGGTGGGGGTGGTCTTACATTAATTTCACCTCCATGACCCAATTTAATGAGTGTATGGCTTCTACCGATTTGGTGGAAATTTATTGTGGGGGTGTTTGGCAAAGCGTTCAAACACCCCAAAAGTACGTTCAACAGTGTTTTTCCGTAAAACGAGATAATCTCCTTCACACATTTACCTCGTAAATGGTAAAAGCACTTCTTCACCGCTTTTCCAAACGGACCCAGAAAAATTTACTTGTGAGCGAAATCTAATGAAGGAAAAGATCAATTTGGCCTTCTCAAACATTCAATGGAAGCATGGAATCCTAGTTTTCCATTCACCAAGGTTCACCATCTAAGCAGATATGGGTCTGATCATAGACCTTTATTTATTCAAATATCAACCAAGCGGGGGCTTAAAGAGTTCAGCGCCATACTTTAGATGCCAGATTTCGGGTGTGTTTGAAAATCCGTTGGGAGAAATGGATTTACAAATTCTGAGAAGAATTTATGGAATCCAAAAAAAAAATTATCGATTTCGAGATGGTTTTTATGGATTTTGAGATAGTTTTGTCTTAGCTTACATTCACCGTTAAGAAGAAGTTTTTCCCAAACATGCATTCACTTAGGTCATTCAGGGGAGTTGGGCTCACGATTCCTAAAAAGAAAAACTTCAAACTTTCACATAGCAGTTGGAAAATTGGAATAAAAGATGGGTTGGGAATATTTCAGAAAAAAGAAAAAGAAACATTTAATGAGAAGAATTGAAGACATTCAACGATCTAGGATTTGTGGGAATAATACAACAAGCTTCTTACACAGGAAAAGCTTTTATGGCACCAGAAATCTCGATGCAATTGCCTTAAATGGAGGGATAAGAATAACATCTATTTTCATGCTTCTACAATTATGAAGAGACACAAGCAGAGAATTTATGGGCTTTAAAATGAGAATGGGGAGTGGAATTTTGACCAAAACCAACTCAAGTGTATGGTGCAGCATTATTATCAACAAATTATTTACTAGTGATGGCATGTCTCAGGGAAATTCGGTAACCCACCATGAATTCCCAATGTTAAGTAAAGAAGAGAACTTACTTTTATTAGCAAGAATTAGTGATGAGGAGATCAAGAGAGCAATTTTTGAGATGGGAGCATTCAAAGCTCCTGGGATCGATAGGATTCAGGCTTTCTTCTATCAAGAATATTGGACAATGGTGAGGCAATCTGTTTGCCATCTTGTTAGAGAAATTTTTGAGAATTCTGAAAAAGTTATGGATATTAATGAGACCAACCTTACCCTTACACCGAAGACTAGAGATCCTTGCATGATTAAAGAGTTCAGGCCTATTTCTCTTTATAATGTGATTTATAAAATAGTCACTAAAGTCATTAGCTGCAGACTTAAGAGTATCCTCCCTAGAGTAGTTGGGCATCACCAGTGTAGTTTCATTGCCATAAGGTAAAGTAGGGACAATATTATTATAGCCCAAGAAGTAATCCATTCCAAGAAGAACAAGAAAGGTCATTCTAGGTGGCTTCCTATCAAGGTAGATTTGGAAAAAGCATATGATTGGTTATCTTGGAATTTCATTCAAGAGACTCTGCTGGATCTGGGCATCGATAAGAAGCTTTGTAGCATCATTATGGCATGCATTTCCTCTCCTACCTTCCAGGTGTTATGGAATAGGGATAAGACCGAGATAGCGTTTGGAGATCACTCATGCAAGAACTCACACTACTAAACTAAGGGGCAAGGGGGTTTATCAGATAGCGCCAGATGCCTATTTGGATGTATGGATGAGGAATCAGGGATGCACCTGCTTAAGAATTGCACGAACGACACCAATAGATGAAAGTTCATCCTTAATCCAACAATGTGGCAAAGCTTTGTTACTCTTGAAGGGGTAGAGTGGGTTCAATGAAATCTTAATAGTGAAGCTGGTGTCTTGTTTACCCAAAAAAAAAAAAAAAAATCCATGGGCACTTCTGTCTATTTTTGAATTTTAAAGATTTTGAACTTTAGATGGAAAAAATTTAATGGGAAAATCTTTAAAAAATACTATTTGAATTTGTAAATTCTAAAAAACTAATAATAGTGAAAATCCTAGATTCCTACTCAAAGACTATAGTAATTTGAAATTGTTGGTGCTTTTACAGTTAACCTTTTAATTTAAAAAAAAAAAA
>JANTPZ010094415.1:0-18303 GCA_025593235.1 Vachellia pachyceras
CAGCATTATGGGATATTTTTTGCTTCAATATTAGTGGAACCACTGCGGAGCAAAGCCGCGGTGCTTTATCTGTTCTTTGCATGGTGGCAATTTCATCACCCGGTGTCCTTGGCTCACATTTACAGGACATCATTGAAATTGGGTTTGGTCGTTGGGCTAAAGTGGACCCTTTGCTTGCCAGGACAGCATGTCTTGCTATCCAGAGACTGTCTGATGATGACAAGAAAAAATTGTTGGTTACTAGTGGTGCTCGGATATTTGGTATTCTGGAAAGTTTGATTACTGGCTCTTGGCTTCCAGGAAATATCTGGTATGCTGCTGCCGACAAAGCAATAGCTGCCATATACGCAATTCATCCTACTCCAGAAACCATGGCTGCTGACATGGTTAGGAAGACTCTAAATTCTGCATTAAGTGATTGCGGTGATGATCTGCAGAATGACAGTGATCCCAGTAAAGTCAGCATACTCACAACTGTTCACGTAGCAAAACTAAGTAGATGTTTGTTTGTCATCAGTCATGTTGCCATGAATCAGCTCGTATATATTGAATCGTGTTCGAAAAAAATTCAGAAACAGAAAATAGCGAAAGAAAAAATGGATGCTGAGAATCAGAGCATAGATAGTAATGGGACAGCTCCATCTGGTGTACAAAAGGTGTGCAAGTGTTTTTTCCAGTCATATTCTCTTTCTTGATAATTTTATCTATTACTTTTCAGCTTTTTGAAGATATTTTTGCATAATGCGTTTCAGGATAATGATATAAATCAAGAGTTAGGTTTGGCCGCTTCCGAGGACGCAGCACTTGATGCTTTGTTTGAAAAAGCAGAGAAGGAAATCATTTCTGGTTGTTCAAGTGAAAAGAATTTGATTGGAATCTGCGCGACTTTTTTGTCCAAACTTTGTAGAAATTTTGGACTGATGCAGAAGGTGATTGCCTTAATATTTTTATGCCCTTCTCGCTTTCCCAGGTTCTTCGTTTCCAGCACTAAACGTAAGATATTATGTAAAATACAACCAATGCACTTTGCTACCAAACGTTTTGTGGCAGTTTGGATTACAATAAATGAACGCCTAGATGTGGAGATAAGCAAACTTAACAAATATGAAATGTAATATATTATTGCCGAAGTGATGAGAAGTTACTTGAATTTTCGAAAATTGGAATATTATAATGCAGCTGTTCCCTCCCTAAATCTTCATGTTACTCCGAAAGTAACAATTAATTGCCCTACTCACTTGTGTAAATTCTATTCTATGCATCCAGTACCCAGAATTCCAGGCGTCAGCAATGCTAGCTTTATGCCGATTCATGATTATTGATGCAGGGTTTTGGTGCGTTCTTTGCTATTCCCCCCGCACCCACCTTCCTATTTCATTGATGTCTTGTGGAGAATGACATGGTTTTCTTAGTGATTCGTTTTCAGTGATGCAAATCTCCAGCTTCTATTCACAGTTGTCGAAGGTGCAAATTCAGAAACTGTTCGTTCCAATTGTACCATTGCACTAGGTGACTTAGCGGTTCGGTTCCCCAATCTTTTGGAACCATGGACAGAGAACATGTATGCCCGCCTTAGAGATCCTTGCGCTTCTGTAAGGAAGAATGCTGTTCTGGTGCTTTCACATCTCATATTGAATGACATGATGAAGGTAGATGCTGCAGTAACTTTGTTTCTTTTTTCAATATTTGCTGTTAAAGTGAATCTGATGTATCTCATGCTTGATCAGGTAAAAGGTTACATCAACGAAATGGCTGTAAGATTAGAGGATGAAGACAAGAGAATATCAAGTCTCGCTAAGTTATTTTTTCATGAACTTTCCAAGAAAGGTTATTTTCTTTTGCTTTAATAATGCTTTATATATACTTTTAAATGCAAATTATATGTTATATTGTACCCGCCTAGTTCACGTTCATATTGACCGACGGATGAAGATACCCAACTTTAATAAAATAGCTGTTTAGAATGTCAAATAGGCAGGGTATATATGCATTTTTTGATACAGAAGAGTTGCCCTTACGAGAAAAAGTTTATACCACTGCTATCCTATTATTTTCTCTTAATTTTCCTTCTATAGGAAAATGGCATCTAATCTATCTCTTCTCTTCATGGCATCAGGAAGCAATCCAATTTATAATTTACTTCCAGATATACTAAGCAAATTATCGAATCAGAATCTTACTGAGGATTCTTTCTGCAACATCATGGAATTTTTAATTGCTTCGATCAAGAAGGTAAATGATATGTTAAATGTTTAGTAATTCTGATAGATGTTTCTGCCTTTCTGGTTGTAATATTCACTATTTCTCTTGAATTCTTTAAGGATAAGCAAATGGAAGCTCTTGTGGAAAAGTTATGCAATAGGTTCAGTGGCGTTACAGGTATTTTTATTTCTTCGAGAATAGCTGAACACTCCCTGTTAACATCTAGTAAGCAAAGTCGCGGGTGTTAATTAGACAGCAAAGGATGAACGGTTTGTTACACTGGTTAAGGCCTGACAATGCCTATACTCGTGTGATTTCTGACATTGTTTCATGGGTAAATTTTTCTTCGGTATTACAATTATGATAATGAAAAGCCGAGGTAACTAGTTTTGCATGAATTTCTGTTTGAAATGATTTTTCACCATCTTCAAGTTTCAGTCCTGTTTATTTGTTGAATGATGATATAGACTACACACGTTTTCTTCTATTTGGTTCTTTTCCTTTCCTGTGATGTAACAATCATAATATTTTCCAAGATTCATTTTCTGGCTAACTGCTGTTTAACCTGGTTGAAAGCTAAAACTTATGCCCCCCACCCCCAAAAAACATTTTTCCCCCTTGTTATGCCTTGATGTTTACTTTAAATTTCTTGTTTACTGATTATAGTTGATTAAATGTAGCTTTTGATATTTGCAGATGTCAGACAATGCGAACATCTTTCTTATTGCCTCTCTCAGCTAACATTTACCGAAAGAGGGATGAAAAAACTCATTGAGTTGTTTAAGACGTATGAACATGCCTTGTCAGAGGACTCTGTTATGGATCATTTTAGGAACATAATAAACAAGGTAATAATCTGGTCTCCTGCGAAAAGGAGAATGAAGTTCCGCTTCCCTCGCATTTATTATTTTATAATGGCGAGGTTGTTGTCTGTAAATCAGGGCAAGAAATTTGCAAAACCAGAGCTTAAATCATGTATTGAAGAGTTCGAGGATAAACTACAGAAGTTCCATATGGAAATAAAGGAACAAGAAGAAACTGCTAGAAACGCCCACATTCATCAACAGAAGATTGGCAGCCGGGAAGGCTTTACTGCAGCCATAGATGCTGAAAACCATGCAGAGTCTAATATTACTACAGGTTAATTCCACTGACTTGAAAATTCATTATCATCCTCCTGATTTCCCTACATTTTCAGAGATATCTAGAATTGTCCATGAACTATAATTTTCTGTAGTTCGCGTTTTCTTGTGCATAAATCTGTTTCCGCATCTCTCTGCCTTTATAACTTATCTCAGACTTTACGAGCTAACAATAAACATAGACATGATTTCTGTTTGAGTCGAAATGATTGACCGCCTATTGAGTTATTTGCAGCCCTCAATTTTCAAAATAAGTTTTCTTTCTTCTTTCGTTTTAGTTGTCTACCTTTATGTAGCTTTAGTTTGAAGGATTGTTTGGAATAGGGCAGGATGTTTATCACCTAACACTAAATTTAGGTGAAATCGAGCGACGTAGGATCCACCCAAAAATTTTATCATTATGTTGTGATTTTCTGATACTGATCGAAAAGAAAATGTTATTTGCTTACATGTGAAATAACTTTAACGTGTGAGCATGTGCTGTTCAATCTCGTGAGATCAGTCTTTATAAAAGGATGGAATCAAGCTTCTACAGTTTAAAACCTGTTAATATTACAAATGCAATTATGTACGGAAACTTATCTAAAGAGACATGTTTGTAACGATGATGAGCATATAAGATTACAAGCACGAATATGCTACAGAATTATTTTAAATTGTGGTAAAACTTCCCCATAATCGATATGATTTTACTAGATTTAAATGATTTGAAAATTGTACAAGTTTCATATACCTTGTTGCTTTAAGTTAGCTTCTGCTGTGTTTTTTCCCGCCCAACTAGTATTCTGTTGCTGAAAAACCTTGAGTATTAAGCAGAGGAAGCAGGTGGTGAAGTTATCGATCCATCCACTGAAAGGATAGCTTTGTCTAAGATTGAAAAATTGAAAAGCCAACATGTTGATTCAGAAGAACGTTCTGCTATTTCAAGTGAGATGACAGAGTCGGATGGAGGGGATATTGAAGTTCAATCTGCCTTGGCCGATAAGAGAGGTATTTTAATGCTCAAACACCTAAAATTATCTGCCTGGTTGTTCTCATAACTACAGTGATTTCCATGCACTGGCACCAAACTTGAGATGAGTTATGCCATTCTTGACATGCGAACGGTGAACCTTATATTTTATGTTCTAACTTGGCAAATTGATTATCTATGACTAACGAAACTATTTATCATAGGAGGAGCCCGGTCCAGAACTAAAAAGAGCGCCATGAAGGAGGGAAAGGGCGATAACACTGGAAAACGAACTGCCCGGGCAAGAAGGTATGGATTCAAGTTGATCCGCCTTTGGTTTTTCATCATGTTAAAGTGCTAATTTCTGATCTTGCTTATCCGTCTGTGTTTTTTAAAGTTGTAATGGATAAAAACGGTCATTACTGACGTTAAGTTCATGACCATAGTGAACTTTGAAAAATGGTAAAGTGAAGTAATGCGTTCGCTCTTTGCTTATTCTGGTTACTCATATATTCAAATGGTGTTCGATGTGGTTAGAGAATTCCAGACTCGATTTATCTAAAAGTCAGTTTTAACGGCATCTCTGTTGCTTACCCTGTTTGCCCCCCAAAGACTCTTCGATATAAATATAGTATCTACCATTGTACATGTAATTGAAAAAATATCGAAGAATTTGTACCCCGTATCATTAAATGGATGTGACAGAATTTATATGGTCATTGCAGGAAGGTTATTTTGGATGAGTCGGAAGACTAGTAGGTGGATGTACATGGTTTACTGGCGTTTATTTATGCCTACATTGAAGTGAGTGTCAATGTTATAGTGCCATGCGGAGGAAGACATGCTAAGCGGCTCCTAGTATGTTCTATCGAGGTCCGAAATTGGAATGTATATTGGACGCAATGTGAAGCCCCGTAGTATCGCGACGTTGTAAATAGGTGTTACCTGGTCGTCCCCCTTCACAGGCTAGGATACAATTCTATAACCAACGATTTTGTAATCATCTTCATTCTCGTTTTGTGGCTGAGCGTCTGTAGTTTTTTGTCTTCTATGTAGTATACATATGAAAGAGCTGGGATATCACATTGTGGACTTGAATTTAATTCTACGCTAGCTTTATCGCAACTTATTAGGAAGTGAAAGCGTTTAACGTAAATCAACGTTGAAAGGCAGAAAAAGTAATATCTTCAAACATGCCTGCAGATAGACTGGAGATTTTCCTTTTCTTTGTTCATAAATCCTCACACGAGCTACCCAGAAACGTCAAGAAAGTGAGTTTCTAGCAGCAATGTTTAGTTGCTCAATAAAATGAAAATAAAAAATCGCTAAACCTCAGGCCCAGAGAAAAAGGGAAAACACAATCATATTTCGTCCTCAAAAGGATCCCGTTCAGGGTAGTCACCAACCTGAAAAAGGAGAAGATTGATATGTTAAATCTCGGATTAAAGCCTGGGCCATTAAAAAGAAAAGGCTCAAACACCAGTCAATAGGGACTCGTGTGCAAGAATAAAACGTAAATGGCAATGAATGAAATCCGCCGCATGTTTCTGAACAAACCTTGACTTTCTCTGCTCTAACCATTGCCCCATGAGATGGAGGGCATTCAAAGTAGCGTACTCCCTTCACCCTGCAACATAACCGATAGACATGAAAATACATGTAGGCTTGACCATGAAAATTCTATACGCACGAAAACTACATATCCCTCAAACGTTTTTACCATGTAATATTGTATCAGAGACAACTTACATTTAACAGGTATCACTTGATAGTTAGATTTTATTAGACTATTTGCTCTTCGAATCTCAGGATCGTATTTGCTAGTCTCACTAGTGTATGTCAGTGTCTTTTCTTTTTTCTCTGTTTTTTTTTTGTGTTTTGGGGGGGGGGGGGAAGGGTTTTGAAAGAGTTCAATGCTGAAGAAGAAAAACTAAACATCTATAGTTTTAGTCAGGAAAATATGAAGTTCAGAGGAAGCTAAAGAGTAACCTGATACTTGAGGAGAAAAATAAAATAACAGAACCAAACTCAATAGTTAAGCTTAGCCATAGAGGTGTTTATATATGATGCGCAAAGATAGAAGCCTTACATGCCATCATGTTTGCCCAAGGGTTCATCATATTGTATTCCAACCCACAGACCAGGACCCAATGCTTCTGCCTGGCCTACAAATTTTACAACGCCCCTTTTCTCTCCAGGTTCAATTTCACACCTGGAACCTACCTTAATATTTAGAAATTCAAGAGTGGAGGAGTAAGATCATCGTTATAGTCAACAATGTTATACTGAATATTCTGAATGACATTTAAATAATGAGAAAATGCATAATTTATAACTTTTTGGAGAAAAAGAATAATAATTAAGATATGCATCTAACGAAAGAAGGAAGTCAAGCAAGAATTGATCTGTGAAGAGGATAACGTCCATGGCTCAAGACATCCAACAAAGTGTGATTCAAAAAATATTTTACATTTTACACAATTGAAACGACAATAGCTACAGCATCCAAACAGGTGTTGATCTTATCAGTCATTAACGCTTTGGTTATACGACAAGCAGTTAATACTTGGTAAAAGTTTTTAATGACTGGTGGTAAAATATCACACAAGTGTGTTATAATACCGGTGGGACCAGGCCATGTTGTTGTAGTAAAATATCACAGCAAGTGGTACAGGCCAAAGAGTGAAGGAGAGAAAAGAAGGAAGAAAAGAGAAGAGAAACTGAATTCTATCAATGCACACGTTTACACTGCTGGTATTCTTCCTTATAAGCTAATGCCCTTACAGCTAACTAATTGCCAAGTTGTTACACAGTGGTTACGCTGACAGTTTAGCGTTCTCTAACAAACTAACAGCCCAGTTGCTTACATGGAAAGATGTGACACGTTGACAGAATGGAAGGAAAGGAATTGACATGTAACAATACTCCCCCCTGAAAGAATATCCTTGTCCTCAAGGATTGGATGGGGAACAAGGACCGACAACAAGCAATGTGACAGGTGTAAGTTCAGCAGTGTCTAAAAAAATGCATCCTTGTCCCTTGCATAAAGCTCAACATAACGACAAAAATCAGGATCCTCCAATAATGCCTTGTCAGTTGGAAGTTTGAGCAGCCCCTCAGAATCTCCTTTAAGCAATTCCAAAAAGTATGAGTTGTCAAACTTCAAAGGTTCCTCTGCCTAAGGACCATCAAATCATGATTTCTCTAGACGCACCCTTCCTTGTGTGTGCCCTTGATTAGCATCAGTACGATGTCCTTCTTTGAGGCATATATTTGAATCTCTTCTCCCAGAAACAAAGTCAATTGTGGGGCCTCCAGTAACCTCGACTGCAACAACACCAGCACGCTGGTGTAGGTCTGCATATGTTATCCTTGTACGCTTTCCCTTCACTTCCTCGCAGAAGTTAATAGCCTTCTTCAGGCCATTGTTGGATCCTTATGGATCCATTAGGCCCACCCGTCTTGGTCTTGGCATCATAAGTTCCTGCATCGTGCCAGGCCAAGCGAAGCCTGAGAGGAGCACAATTCCTACCGGCAAGGAGGGCGCGAAGATCACGGCGAGCCTTGTCGATCTCTATGAGATGTTCGATGTCAACCCCTGGGAACGCCATGGGTGGGGAAATGGGAATGAGCAAAGATCGTTGAAGAAGTGGAGGGTACGGTCGGCGATAACAAACACCAACTAGAGAACCGGAGACCGTGCTGGCGGCCTCACTCGATCGAAGACTGATAATGCCGTTAAGGCCATGAACGGCAACATGGCGTCCGTAGAACAGGCCGGGGAAAGTAACATTGACACCACCAACGGAGACAAAGCTTGGACGTCGAGTAAAATTGAGATAGCAACGAAATAGGAGGGTAGGGAGAGAATACTGCAAGACCGAGAGCTTCTTCAAGACGGAGAAGGTAGTTTTCTTGAAGATGGCGAGCTCCTGGAGGTGTATGGTGTGATGGACGAAGCTTGGGTGCTTGTGTGAATGCTTTCCTCTGTGTGTCGTCGGACCGCAACGATGGATAAAGCTCCGTGAGGTCTGGATCGTGTGAGGCTTTCCGTAGGAACTCCTTGCTTCGTCAACTTCTGGCTTCCCAGAGCGTGTTCTGTTGATTCCAGTTTTGCGTATGGCATGGGCTTCAGCACAATCTTTAAAGACGACGGCATGTGGTTGGAGTTTGGACGCCATTGACGGCGAGAGCTTCGCAAGCTTCTTTACATGAGGAGTCGCTACGATCTTCCTTGGTGCAGCAAAAACCACTTTCGCTGGTGGAGGAAACTGCTAAGCTATCGCTGGAGCAGGATTTGAAGTGCTAGGAGGAGGAGTGGGAGCAACAGGAGCAGCTTCGGCAGAAGGGCAGAAGAGACGAATGTGGCTGCCTTGGCTTCAGCTTCAGCAACTTCCTCTTCCGTCTTCGACGATAGCCCAATGTGAGCAATTCTTGACGGTGCACCGTAAGAGCCAAATTGTATGTGAGGAGTCCGGGGAGGCGAGCTTGAAGAACCTCCATAGAGGCGAGCTATGCCAGCGGCTAGTTCTTTCAATGAGGCCTTGATGCGAGACATGGAAAATTTAAGATCAGAAATAACAGCGGTATTCTGATCCAGTTGTGCGCGATTGCTCTCAGCCAGCGCTATGTGAGCATCCATTCGTTTTTCCATATCGTTGAGTCTGCCTGCGGATCTCATGTCCGGCGCCATCGCCGGAAATGGCTCTGATACCATTTGGTACAGGCCAAAGAGTGAAGGAGGGAAAGGAAGGAAGAAAAGAGAAACTGAAATTCTATCAATGCACACGTTTACACTGCTGGTATTCTTCCTTATAAGCTAATGCCCTTACAGCTAACTAATTGCCAAGTTGTTACACAGTGGTTACGCTGACAATTCAGCGTTCTCCAACAAACTAACAGCCCAGTTGCTTACATGGAAAGATGTGACACGTCGACAGAATGGAAGGAAAGGAATTGACACGTAACAGCAAGTATGCTTAGCAAGGAATATTAGATGGCTGAGACCTAGGAGGGGATGGGTTAAACTTAGTACAGAAGGAGCATCAAGAGGACATTTAAAGGAAGCTGGATGTGGTGGTTTGTTGAGAGATTGCAATGGAGAGTGGATCAGAGGCTTCTTCAAAAAGCTGGGAGTAATGCAGCAATCAAAGCAGAAATTTGGGTCCTAATCGCAGGACTACAAACGGCAAGGGATGCTGGTATGAGAAATTTAATTGTTGAATGTGATTCTAAAACAGTTGTAAATATTGTAAGTAGGATTAGAGATGAGGAAGAAATAACATCTAGTTTACTGAAATGTGTTAAGATGGAGATAGATAAATTTGATCAGGTTATATTGCAACATGTGTACAGGGAAGTCAATACTTGTGCTGACTGCCTTGCCAATTATAGTTTTGAATTGAGGGAGATGTATAATGTGTTTGAGAGACCTCCACAGAAATTGTGGAAATTTTTGTACAGTGATACCGTGGGGGATGCATTCCTTCGCATGATATTGATGGAATAAGAAGGGCAACATAGCCCTGTATATTCACAAAAAAAAAAAAAAAAATATCACAGCAAGTGTGTGCACTAAGCTGATTGAACTCTAACAAGTCATTCAATAATTATATTGACTGTTGTAGTAACAAAAATAATATAGTCGATTTGGCATTTACGACTATTGAACAGGATAATAAACCAAAGTATAATCAAAATATTACACTATACTAATCAATTGGCCACTCTTATACTCCACCAATTTTCCCATGCCACATTTATGTGCTAAAGTTCATCTCCGACTACAATTTCTAAAAGCAGTTGTAATGGATAGAAAAAAAAAACAAAAAACAGAGACATAATTGACTAACCTTGATGTTTGAACAGAGGCCTTCCATAGAGGCATTTGGCACCTGTGCAATGAAATGGCCAATCATTGAAAGTGTCAGATAGTTACCTAGACGCCAGACATGATCTATTTCCAATAATGAACATGTGGAACTCTAATGTAGTCTTTAAGTTGAACATGCAAATTATTCCTGGAGAGCATTTTGACAGCATATAAGAGGGTTAATTAACCAAACACTCACCTTTGCTGCAGCAGTTGATGGATTTTGGGAAGACAATCTGTCTTTAAATTTTCTAAAAGTTCCTGAAAAAGCATTATATAAAACATATATCACAGACTAGTAGTAATTTTTATGGAATAATTTCTTTATTATAACTTCATTGATAAGCAGTGTATTTTTCACCTCTTATTCAGCTATCTGGGTGGTAAACAAGTCTAATATAAATACACATTTGGAGTATACATTTTGGATGAAAGCTGAACTTTTACTAAAAAGAAAAGGGTTATGAAGAATGCACATCTAAAGAACATATAAATATCACACAGAATATGATCCAAATATTAGGCATTAATGGCATTTACTTTCTTGATAGCTTGTTTATACATAATTTTAATCTATAATCCTTTTTTAATTAAAAAAAATGGCAGAATTTTTTAGCAACTCTACTTGAGCTGATAAAAACCTAATATAACCAATAGCAGCCTTGACAAGAACATCACAGGACCAGAGTACTTCCCAACATATACGTTTTAGATGATTAAAAGGAAACAAAACTGGCTGACCATTTATAGGAATAAATATACAAGTCAAACCAACAAAACCCTATGTGGAAAGTGCATCATCAACAGATCAACATGGTCGTAATCTAGTCTGTTTGTGTGTAAAAACCAAATGCATTTACCCAGCTTTGAGTACAAGTGTAAAGACAAATCACTAAATATCTAATTCTATTTTTATTTTTTTGGTTAGGAACTTTTGCTATTTGGTTAGGACTAAATATCTAATTCTAACGAACAATGTAATGTCAAAAGTCCATAGAACACATCTGTTTATAAGCATCAACCTCAAATTCAAGAAAGGAGGGAACGTATAAGATAGCATGCCTTCACGCTTGTTATAAGCTTCTTCAGAAATCGTGTATTTCTCTACCAATGAAGTATCTTCCAGCCAACCACCAGAAGTGACAGATGATGGATCAAGATCTATAACATGCAAACGAAACCTGCCCCAGAGAGGCCGATCAATATCCATAAACCAAATACCTATGCTGACTTTTTGACAATGCAAAGAACAAGTCAGTACCAAAAAAGAAAGGCACGAGAAAAAGACAAAAAGCCGCTTTTGTGAAGAACATAGCACTGCAAAGATGAACAATCATAAAGCAACATATTTTTCGAATGCATTTGACAACTGAAGCACCTAGGACGCTGCAACATAGGAGACCATAACAGACACTTGAAGCTAATGCATTTTGAACTTCGCAACCAAAAAGTATGGTAAAAGGTGACAGCAAAACTAGAGAACAGGAACAGAGCACCAGGGAAGGATCACTAGATGGAGAGCTACACAATCCTGCAACAGGTCAAACAAAGAAGACTCTACTGGAGATGGCAGACGACATCAATCCAGAGCCCGACGCAGTTAACATGGAGTAGCTCGAAAAAAAATACATGTCAACTTAATACATGTACGAGGTAAGACGGCAACAAAATTGGCTTACGCTTTACCATAATTTAATTTCATATTGTCACTGAATGACGGTAGAAAATAAAAGGGGAGAAGACGCTACAATGATGAAACATACTAACCCATCTAGAGGCGAGTAGAACCCCAGGGGTCTAGAATTGTCGGTGAGATCGGAAATTTTGTAGTTTGAGTCGTCATAAAGCTCGAGATGCATCGAGTTCACAGAAGTACCACTTTTTTTCCAGAGCTTCTCTTTCACAGATTCGACTGACATCTACGAAACAAGCGAGTGACGCTTTCAAATCACGAAAAATAGAGAAGAATGTGATTTGATCGATAGGGAAGTGTACACAAACCTGTTGCGAGAATCGAATGTCAGCGGAGAAAGTCTTGATATTTGAATGGGTGACGCGCAACAGAACGGAATCATCCCCTTCGATCTGCTGCAGGCTCGACGCCATGACCCGCTTTCTGCCCTCCGAGTCCCACCCCCCTTGCTCTCTACTCTCTGGGGTCGCAAGTTTCGTCCGCCTTCAAATGGAATCAACCATGAATTCATAATCAGCTGTCAACAACCAAAATCCTCGTCTTCATTAACAGAAGTCAGGAAATTTACTAATTTAACGATTTCAGTAACTGCTGAGCCGAGCATAACCACCACTGTTTAACCCCCAACTATTTACAGCCGACTAAAATTCTTGAGATATCTTATTACTACTTTTTATCCGTAAAAGAAAACACTTAAGCTAGGCTTATGAACGTCAAAAAAAAAAAAATCCTTTAAAGCCCTTTATTTATATACCTATGTCCTCTTGTCATACAACTTTATAGTTAAATGATATTTCAGATATGGCACATTGATATATGTAATTGAAAAACTTTATACAATTAATATAAGAAATTTGACATAACTATATTTTTTTTTTGTGAACAATATGCAAGTGGACCTTTTAGCCACACACGGAACCCCCTGGTATCCGGCGCTTTTTCTGAGTCATTGGCCTTCTTTCAACTATCAGGTGAAATGTTTATAAAAAATAAATTCAAAACATAGATAAACTGTCATTAAGTAAAATTAAATGTATCATTTTTTTTCATACTCAGTGTATTAAAAATTAAAAAGATGCCAAGTATTAATATTGAATAAATTACGTACGAGTAAGTTGTTTTTCTTTAGTAGGTTGGAAGTATCCTGTTTCTGTTTCTCTTCTTGCATAAGTAAGAATTAAAGGCGCATGCCCATTAAATTCTTATCTAGTTCTTGCATGCACCCAACCTCAAATAATATGTATGATATGAACATGTAATATTCAATTCTTTTGAATGTTTTTACTCAATGTATCTTTCATTATCTTGATCCATGACCAGAAAATAGTGGAGATGGCTCATGCACATGGTGCTCTTCTATTGGTAGACAATACCATGATGTCTCCTGTCCTGTGTCAGCCATTGGAACTTGGAGCAGGTATTCATATAACCATTGCAAGATAATAAAGTATAGCTAGATTTAACAACTTAATAGCATGCTTGTTAGCATGAACTGGAAATATCACAACTGCAAGATAATGAAGCATAGCTAGATTTAACAACTTAATAGCATAATTATTAACATGAACGCCCTGCATGTGTTATACGTCCAAACAAATTGCAAATGAAATTATCATCAAATGACAACTACAATCTTTAATTTTATTTTTCATTTCCAGATATTGTTATGCATTCAGCTACCAAATTTATTGGCGGACATAGTGCTATCATTGCTGGTGTCCTTGATGTGAAATGCGAAAGGTTGCAACTCCTATTCTTTGTGTCTCAAATACTTAGGATGTTGAAGACATTGATTTGTTTGTTAGCCGTATTTGTTAATCTGTGAATTATATATACAATGGCAAATTTTGCGTCTGTGATGCATAGTATTTTATTTTCGTGAGATCCTTATTATTATTGAGAATGAAATAATACTGTTATTGCTATTCTGCATTATTCCCTGTTTTCAAGTAGCCTTGTCTAAGCCAATGTTCATGTGTTAAGTTTGTTATTCTGTCACAAACTATTTAGCATATCCTATTGTATATTGAATTGCAATTTTCATTTGTTTTATTCTTTTTTATTTAATTGTTAATTAATAATGTGAATCAGTTCTATGTTTTCTCATTCATTTTTTGCCTTTGACCATCATCCTGTAAAGGTTGGCAAAAGACTTGTATTTATTACAAAATGCAGCGGGTTCTGGTTTAGCTTCATTTGACTGTTGGCTTTGTTTGCTAGGAATCAAAACAATGGAACTGCGAGTTGAGAAGAAACAGGTGCTTTATGAAACGTTCTAAGTTACCAATAGCTTGGAGTCTGATGGAATGGTTGATAGTAATTTCTGATAGTTGAATGCACAACATGTACACACATGCACTTATAAATGAAATTAAAGAAAACTTTTAGAGGCCTTAGTGCTCTGAGCTAATGCTTTTTGTTGTTCATTATCCTTCCATGCCGAGCTGTTCTATTTTTATTCAAACACTTCCTTGGACCTCCTTTCTAGGGATGGATCTACATATAAGCAAGTGGGACAATTGCTCCCACAAAAATTTTATGTTTTTAATATTAGATGCATGCTGTGTATTAATTATCTATAATATTCTAAAATATCAGTTTTCATACCCCTAAACATTTTTTGTTCAGTACTAGTTCAGCCCACATGTTTGAATCTCTATGCTTTTCATATGTACAATAATATCACTAAAATAAGTTTCAGCGCTAACACAACAACTTGCATTGTCGTTGTTCTTCTTTTTTTAAGTAATAGTAAGCTAGAGCTAACTTATCTTGCAGGAGAATGCACAAAAGGTTGCTGAATTTCTTGCCTCCCATCATCGAGTTAAGAAAGTAAACTATGTTGGTCTTCCCGATCATCCTGGGATTCAATATTTTTGCTGATATGCCTGAAACGATTTTATATATTCACTGGGTTCCTGTTTCACAGGCAAATGGGGCAGGATCTGTGCTTAGATTTTTTACAGGCTCAGTGGCACTCTCAAAGCATGTCGTTACCAAATACTTTGGCATTGCCGTCAGTTTTGGTAAATATTTCCCCACTTTAGTCTTATAAAGGAGTTTTGAATAGCTACTAAGAAACTAAGAAAGTATGCTTAAAAAATGTATTGTTGGCTCCTCTTATTTCTTCTGTGATTTTTTCGCCTAATGAACACAGACAAATTTTGATAATTTTAAGCCATCTGTCACTTGATTCATAGTTGACCAAAATGGAAAGTCGGTAGGGTGTGATTGAGAATCTTCTCGCTGAGTGCAAATTTAGCAATTGGAATGTCAGAATTCTGTATGGTTTCCCCGCTGACCATGTTATTTTTTTCCCCCGAGTGAAAACCATGTTATTTTTGTAGTAGTCCATCATTGCTGGTTTGCTATTCCCTTATCCGGGGTTGTATGTTGGCAGACTAAGGCAGCTGAAATAATAAGTTGTTACAGGTTTCATGTATAACCTTGTCGATAATATATCAGCAATTGACACATTGGACTTACGAATGTTTTCGTGCAAAACGCTGACCTTGTGAATTTTGTCTTGTCAGGGAGTGTAAAGTCCCTTATAAGCATGCTTTGCTTTGTGACCCATGCTGGCATACCTGCCACATTCCGTGAGGGCAGAGGTTTAACTGAAGATCTTGTGCGTATTTATGTGGGGATTGAGAATATAAATATTGATGATCTTATTGCTGATTTAGACCAGGCACTCTCATCCGGGCCTCTCTACTTTCATCCCAACATCCCCGGCATCGATGGCTTGTTTGCTTCAAAATCATTTGATGGCATTATCTTGGTTTTGGTTTAGGATGTTCTGTTTCCATTTCCTTTTCTGCTGTCTATTTGCGTTAGCAAGGGTTCAATTTTACAAATCTATAGACGTTTGGTATGTATAAACTTGAGGTAAGGCACGTTCATCATCTGACGCTGGTGAATTTGCCTTCCAGTCTACCTCCTTCCCCACTGCCTTCCTCATTCTCTGTTATCTGGCACTGGTGTTATTCATAACGCTTTCTCAGTTCTGCAGGATTTGTGAGCCCAACCCGCCAACCCATTAAGATCGGGTCTTCGTTTTTTTTTTACTTGATCCGATAGGCTTGTAGCCTGCATTCTCAGCAGTCAGCACTATGTCAACCCGCCGCAGGTTGTACGCAATAAACGGTTTGTTCCTTTCATGACTCAGTTCCTTTTAACTCTAAAAATCTCGAGTTTTTTTACTAGTGTACAGATGTCATTTTATTTGAGATAAAAACTCTATATTAGCAATCTTGAATTTATTTAAATGAATACTAAGTGAAAAGAGAATAGGAGAGAAGAATCGAAGTCCAGTTTTGTAGAAATCAATGTGACGCTAGCCACCAGGATGAGGCGGCGGCACAAGGAACTTATAATTCTGTGTCCGGTCCCCAGTAAATGTTTTCAAGTAACTTATCTTTTATATTAAATGCTGGGATGGTATTGGCAAAAAAAAATGCTGGGATGGTATTAATTTGTTTTGCCAAAACGTATAAATGATATGGTTCCCATATCAATAACACAAGCTAACTAGAAAGAAATCTAACTAAATTCTTTTCTACATTCACGTTCCTTTATTTATATTAAGTTAATCAGCATATAGTCATTTTTTGTCCCAATCATCATCTCAGGGCTTCTGAAAGTGAGTTAGGCGAGAAATGAAAAGACATAGAACAATTCAAGTGCTTTTTTCCCCTGAAAAAACAAAATCCATATTTCCATGAAAACGGTAGAGTGAAGCAACGCGTTAAGAGGAGACAGCTAATTATCACAAAAAAAGAAGAAGAGGAAGAGGAAGAGGAAGAGGAAGAGGAGGAGGAGGAGGAGGAGGAGCCAGCTAATGTAGCAGCTCACAACCACATAGGAACAATGTGGTTGTGGCCTAGTTGTGTCTGACTAGTGACTATCCCTTGAATTGATGACGTCGTGGTCCTCTTCAGTCTTCAAACATCAAATGTCCCCTTCAATCTGTTCCTTTGTGAGGGTCCCTATATGATCCATCCTTTTATCAATATCTTCACTTTATTTTCCCATTTTTTCTCATCTCCCACTCTTTTTCTTTCCACACTTTCCACCTCCTTTTATACCATTTTTTCTCAGTTTTAATTACTGTTCCCTTAGATTGATGCACACATATTTTTATACGCAGAGCTTATCTTGTTAAGATTCTGTGGTTTACTATTGTTTCTGGTTGGTTGGTGGCACTATTATTGGGAAACTACTTTAAGTAACTAATTGGAACAAAAGGTAGATGAACTGCATCAGCAAGAACTTAATCACCATTAGCATGATATTAAATTTAACTGTTAACAAACATTAGTTATCACGGAAGTTTTGATGTTCACGTCAAATAAATCATATTAGTTATACTAACTCAACTATTTCCTTGCTAGGTTGTGAATTAGGACGCAGATAGTTGATGATTTTAGGATAAATGTGGACAGGCTGAATCAAATTAAAAATTCCCCCTTTGACAGGTAGTTAGCACAAAATTTATACAAATCAATTAGCAATGACGAATATGAATTAAAATTTATTCCCTTCCATAGTAAATGTAAGAACTTTTTAGAGAAATTTATTTTGGTTTTGAGTGTAATACTTTAATTACTGTCTCCTAAATTACAGCATTTCATAAAGTTAAAGATGGGAACTAACCGAAAATATTTCACAGTAAACTGATTGAAGTATTGAACGGTTCAATCTGAGGGCCGAATTAAGCACGTTGTGTCTCATTTTTCTTGGGAAGACAGGTTTTTTTTTTTTTGTATATTTTGTTCTATGCTTAAGTTGGAATCACTTGCGATCCACTGAGGAGTAGGCTTAAATAATGATAATCCTGACAGATAAAAAAGAAATAAGCTAGAACTGCGCAAATGGAATCGAAATTTCCATTGCTCAGTTGAAGTTAAGAGAACCCTTTTACTGGTTTGTTTATCAATAATATAAATTGCCTACAACTGCAAAAGCATTGATTCTCATCATCATCCTCCTCCCAACCTTCTTGAAAGCTCCCTTTCAACCTCAACCCAGTAATTTCCTTCGCTTTCTGACCTCCCTTTTCATGCAAGCCTTCAAAAGCTCACACATTATGATTCCTCAAGGACAACCATAGCCTGAAAAAGTCTGAATACTCTCTAGAGAGAGGAAGTACGCGAAACCTAGTTCTTGAAGTAGTCTCGATTTTTGCATTCATGGGCTGCTCAGCCTCAAGACCAGTCACCATTGTCGCCAAAAACCCAGAGGATCACTCTTCTTCTCTGGCCTCGTTTCCCTCTGCTTCACATTCTTCCAGTTCTTCTTCTCCACCTGTTCCCAGAGCACTCTCTCTCCCAATGCCTCTTGTTCATCATCCTCCGACCAGAAAAGGCGACACCCACCATCTCGTATCCCTCACCTCCACCACTTACGGTTCTCTTGTTTCAAATGACCCATCCGACCTGAA
>JANTPZ010094417.1:0-13572 GCA_025593235.1 Vachellia pachyceras
AAAAAAAGGGCAGGAAAAAAATACCACACTGGTTACCATTTGTGGCAGTTTTCCTTTACATTATTATTTTCTAACAACTATTTTCCTCTCGTTCTCCCTGTAGAAACATAAGTGTTTAGACAGTATCTCAGACATTGCCTCCACTAAAGTATACATAGTAAAAAAACAAATTATATGTTCCATTACCGCCCCAAGATTTCAACTCTAAAGTATGTGAGGCTTGAGTTCAATCAAAACCAAACGGATATGTCAAGATATGGCTTTTTGCAAGATATATTGGGGTGAAAGTCAAGGAAACATGTCAAAGATTGATTCAGTTGGTAAGGAATCGGCTAACAATCCATAATGTTGTAAGTTTAAAGCCCCATACCAATGAATAACTTGTTGGTGTGGATATATAAGTACATCTATAAGCACTCTCTAAGTATTGAGGCATGTCGTCCGGAGATTTAACTCATCTAAACTTGTAAAAAAAAAATCAAAGAATCATTAACGTTGAAATTGGTCAAACCTTGTATTTAAAAAATATCATAGACCGAATATTGCGCCAGAATAATAAGATTATCTTGGCAGGACAGCTTCGGCTTTATTGGTGCCCAAGTCCAAGTCTCTTCTTCTTGCCATAATAGCTTTCAAACATACTGAAATTGCTTCCGCAAGCACCTTCCATTAATTTTCTGGTCACTTTGACCCAGCAATGAGCAAGAGACAACCACAGCAGACCGTCAATAAAAACAATTTGTACACATATGCTGCTGCTTTAATCCTTCCCATCAATTTCAACAACTAAATTAAATGTCCCAAACATGCAATTTCTCCTGACTTGATTGGGTTTACAATAATTCAATTAGAATCGACAATATAGAACACTCCTGGCCACACATATTCTAATGGAAGTCAAGCCAAGCAAAAGCCATTTACACGGTAACGTGTCTGAGGAGTAAAACACTGATCGAACATATGGACTGACCCGTGGTTTAATTTGTCAAGTCATCTAGAGGTACATATTAAACACTAAATTCAATCCTATTAATTCTTATCCAATCGGATTAGTTCATCTCTATAAAATCATATCACTATTTCAAGTTTGCCCCACAAGAGGAAGTTTCAATTTCAAGCATGTCTGAGAGACAGCAGATCAAGCCATTAACTCCACCGTCGTTCACCAACTCTAATAGCCACCAGCATGAAGCCATTTTTATCGACGATAGCCTCATTAAGCATCGAAGACGACGGCGAATCTTCGTCCAGTGCTGTGGCTGCGTCACGGCGGTCGTTTTGATCATAGTGGTCACCTTCTTAATATTCAGTTTCACTGTGTACAACCTGAAAGAGCCCCAGCTTAGTCTGAACAGTGTGACCCTCATAAACTCAACTCAAAGCAACGAAGTCAACCAGACACTGATCTGTGATGTGTCAGTGTGGAATCCCAACGTCTTCACCTTCAGGTTTGGCAGCTGCAGCACCACGGTTTACTATAACGGCACAGGGATCGGAGAAGGAGTGACGCCGAAGGGGAAGGTAATGGGAAAAAAGACGTTGAAGGTGAACGTCACGGTGGAGATCATGACGGAGAAGCTTATGGAGAGGCCAAGCCTGAGGAGCGATGTGATGGGAGAGAAGGCTCTGAATATAAGCAGCTTCACGAAAGTGGGTGGCAACGTTAAAGTGTTGAATCTTATTAAGAGAAATGTTGAAGTTCAGATGAACTGTAGCGTGGTGTACAATATGACCAGTGGGTCAACCCACGGCGAGGCTTGCTTCACCGGCGTTGCTTTCTAGGTTTTCACCGTTGAAGATGCGTAACACCGTGTGTCTGATCAGCCAAGACATTTTAGTTGGGGCCAAAACGAAAAAGAAAAAAAGGAAACTTGATGCTTAATTGTCATCAAGACAAGTAATGTAGATATTTGTGCAAATCATCAATTTATGCAAGCGACGGTTCCACTTTGTTTAGCGTTTTCTGTAGAGTCCGTAAATAACTTCAGAGTGAAGTGGAAGATATACACGCTGGTATCAATTGATAAGAACTTAGAATTAGGTTCCAAAAGTTTCGTAAATTGAAACATGATTCCCTTACAATTGGATCCTAATATTCATACTTAGGTTGCGATTCATTGGAGTTGAAGCAGTATAACTGTGCGTGTTTGGAAATTTTTGGAAAATGATTTTACGAATTCTGAATGTGAGAAGAGATGTCATTCAAATGACTCATTTCCTCTATTATCGGTTCCAATGCCATTCAACAGCGGTCTAATTCAAGAATATGTATTGATATTTATTAGGGATAATTACTAAGAGGTATCAATTAAAAAATTTAAATGCAAATAAATCATCACAGCTTCATTTTAATATTAATAAGTGTTAAAGAGATTTAATATTTACAAATCAAACTTTCCTATTTACAAGTAAGTTGAGCTGCATCATTTACAAGTTAAATTCAATAATTTAACCTCTACAAATCAAAATGGTAAATATCAAATCCCCTTTTCATGTAAGTTTGAGTTTTGTTGTCTCCATTTGGGGGATAGCTCTCTCAGAGTCGATTCATACATTCATACAAACTCAGATTCAAGCCCATTGTTCCAGTTATCAATGTCTCTTCTATTAGGGTCAACGCCTACTAGTATGAATGAAATTTAGGGACCTATCTACATTTGATTTTTTTTTATCCGTAACCTTAGTAATTTTCCGTCTATATTATCATGATGCTTTCTAGATTTAAAATAACCTTGATTTCATCAATACTTGACGACAATAGCTGAAGAGGTTGTTTATTATGTAATTTAATATTGTTCAGCCTATCCTTTACCACATGCAATGCATGGGGCGCATTTTTTTCAGTTTTGTAAAGCAAGCTTGAAGATGGTTGGATGAGATGGCAGAGAATCCCAGTAAATGTAGAGTCCATATTTGGCACAAGAAGACGAAATGAAATTTCTAACGTAATAATTTTAGTATTACACCAGGCAGAGGAACATGAACACAGTGGGGCACTAACATCAATGAGTTTCACCAATTCCAATACCTGCCAGGCTTTCAGACACATTGTGTGATGGCCAACACACACACTCAAGGCGGAGAAAGAGAACCTCTCCTGAATTTTACCCAAGAAAATGAGATTCCCGTTTCTCTCATGAATACACTGTCTGATCCAATCCCTTCCTCTTTTCTTCACCGCACAAAAAGAAAATCTCACCTTTTACTGCTTGTGTCCCCATCTTTCCCACTTCTCTGACCGCAATTTTTCCCCTTCTCTCGAGTTTGACACTCATCATGCTCCCTATTATTTAAAGTTCACATCTTTATATCAAAATCAATGCCATCCACTCTTCTTTTTCCTCTTCTTTTCGCCACCGTTGAACCGGGTCTCGTTTCTGCATACTTTGAAGAACTGGGGATGGCTACTTAAAAGAGATATATGGTCCCCATCTTCAAACCAGATGTTGAAGAATTCTGTAGATTGTTAAGGAGAGGTTTCATATGGCCGTCTAATTCAAGACTTCACATGGAAATTGCATCAAGAGATTCATAAAGAAACTTGATCCCACTATTAGTATTGTTGCTGAGATATGCAGAGTCCTTTTATTGGTAAGAGGAATTTGGTAAGGTAGTGGTAGCCACTGGCCAGCAACTCAGCAAATGAGGAAATCATTATATGATTATTAGGGACAATACCCCAATAAGCCAAGACACATGATAAATATTCATATGGGTGTTGTTGGGGATTTACTAATTAGGGATTGAAGTGTTATCTTAAATTATTTACACAATGACGCCCATAAATAAACTAATTGAGTGTCATTAGACCAGCTCAAAACATCATCCTTGATTTTAGCTGAAGAGCTCCTCAATGGAGTTGGATAAACAAGAAATTTAGGTGCCTCGTTTTATTTAGTGATTTTTCATAATCTTTTAATTTTTTTTCAAAGGAAAAAAAAGAACCCACCAATTAAAATAGTGGTAAATACTAATATTACTTTGTTCTAAGCCACATAGATACATCATAACATTACGAGGAAAAGGCATGATCTTCTTTCACTCGCCAGGAAAGAAGAGCTTTATAGTTTATCCTACCAAGAAAAAGAAAGGGAGAGAGAGAGCAACCCAACCAATAAGGGCCGTATCAACAGTCCCCAGTCGGGGACACTACTGCAACAATCTACTAGCAAGAGTTTTATCACTTCACTACTCGACGACTCCACTATTATAATCCGAACTAAGATTTTTCCATTTTCTACAGACAGAGAGGTGAAATTTGAAAAGGACTCAAATCTGGCGTCTCTGAGATTTGTTTGGAAGAGCCGTTTAAGGACACTTGTCTTTGGCCTTCTCTGTCGAATTTCTTGATAATTCCGGCGATGTCTCGTGCAGGGGATCGCTCACAGAACGTGGCAGCTGGGAAGAATCGCCTTCTGTTAAGAAATGATAATATAAAAAATAGTCAAGTTCTTTGTTTGAATTATTTAAAGTTTTAAAATAATCAATTAAACCAGTAATAACTATGGTCCCCCCCCCCCCAACTCCCCCTAACAACAAAAGTAGGAGAAAAATTGAATATTGATACGTTTTTGGGGTTTTTCTTACCTCTGGAAGCATTGAAAGACCTTTTGCAGTGTAAAATGGCACCTTGGATTCCATCCTGTTGCTGCAGAAGTGAGTCATCACGCCGTCTGGACGAAACTGAACCGGGTGGCGCCGCCGCTACCGCCGACGAAGCGGAACGACTCTTTCCCAAATGCTTGCACACTACCTTCAGCCCGGCCGGGAGATTCCCCAGTTTTTGCTGACCCTTCGTTTCATAACTGTCCACTTCAGTTGGATCCTTCTCGGCTACTGGTTTCGTCGGAGCAGGTTTCTGCACCGCGGTAGCCGGCTTCGGCCCTGCTGGTTTGGCTCTTGAGGTCACATTGAGCTGCCCGGAAAACCTCAGTTTGCCACCGTACTTTTTAGAAACCTTAATGTACAGAGGCTTCACCATTCTCATATATTTCTGCATCACTTCCTTTGAGAAACGCTTTTCGTCCGAAGCTGATGTAGAAGAGAGTGATTCCTCAGTGTTCTGTTTACGGGGCTTGTTCGCCGAAGCCCCTCTAGAGTTGTTATCTCTCGTAAAGAGAGACATAATGGGAACTTCCTCGATTTTAAATTTCACAGTAAAAAGCTTCTTCTGGTGTTGTTGCTCCGGCGGCGGCTTCTTCTGTGACTCTGGCGGCTTAGTTTCTAGCTGTTTCGGAGCATCAGAAGCATTAGACTCCTTGTCCGATGCATTCGCCTTGGATTTCTTGAGAGCGGACATAAAAATACGAAACTTGGTGGCTGATTTCAACAATGACGCAGTAAACTGAGGCTTCGAATTGGGTTCAGATACAGAGGAGTCAATCACAAAAGAAGAAGGCTCCACCTCCACCAACTTACCCTTAAAGAACAAATCATCGGAAGGAGAGAGCGAAAGGTTAGGATCAGCAGGATCATTGGTGGAAGGAGAGAGCGTAAACTTGAACTCTCCCTCACCATCTCCATCATCCGACCCATCATCAGCTTGTTCCTCTTCACTATGCAGAGGCGAGTCGCTTCCACTATGGTTCACATTCAGATTTTCAGGGCCATCCTCAGCGTCGTCGTCCGGTACCGTAAACTCCAAGTCGAAGAAGGGCCCATCGCCGTCGTCCTCATCGTCATCGTCATCGTCGTCATCACCGTCGGATTGAACGGCAGTAACGATGGTTGTGGTGGTAGTAGCGTCGGGAGAAGGCGGAGGAGGAGTTCCAGAAGGGAGGGAAGAAGCCCCGGCTCGCCAGTATTTGAGCAAGCTAAAGGCTTCCATGGTTGGGAGAGCCAGTATACAGAGAAGTGGGTAAGCTTTTTCGGAGAAGGGATGGAAAGAGAGAAATAAAGAAGAAAGGGACGGTGAGAGGGTGGGGAAAAGGGAGTGAAAAGGGACGATCTTTGAGGTTTCCAATGCTCACTCACTCAGTGAAGAAGGTAAACAGGTTTATCAGATGAAACACAGGGTGGGTTAGGGTTGGGGTTTATTTTGTCAGTAAGCCTAGTTGCAGGAGGGACATGTGAGAGGAGAGTCAGGGGGAGAGTGGAAAAAATTCATTGATGTAGGGAAAGCCCATTTATTTCAATTCTGTGAGACGTGAGGAAAAAGAGAGCGGGGGGCATTGTACATACACTGCATAACTACTGCATCTACGGCTTCTGGTACTCTTACCTTTCCTTTTCTTTATACACATGTTTCCTCTCTCCCTTGTTATTATTTTTATTTTAATGTTTGTTTGGGAATACCCTCCCTAAAAGGTACACGTAAATTAATAGTAAATTAATATAAAATCATTTCGAAATTTATAAAATTCATTTTGAAATCTATAAAAATCATTTTGAAATCCGTAAAACCATCTCAACATCCATAAAATGCCTCAAAATTTGTAAACTCATTTCTCCCAACGAAATTTTTAAACAAGTACTTGTACTTTTTGATGTTAGGGTGTAGAGAAGGGGGTGTCGCCTCTTATTTAGATGCATGTGGAATTACCCGGAATGCCCTGCCTTTACCTGATTTTTTTACCAGTGGCAGTGTGGCACCAAAGTTGGCACGGAGGAAGTGGGGTTCGAGTTCAGAGCTGAGGGAAATGGCGACAGAGAGCTGAGAGGGGCACTCAATTATGAGCAGTCTCTGTGAAGAATAAGCACAGATGGAGGCAGAATGGAGCCCCTCCAATTAAGAAACGCCACTCATGCTCAACGACGCCGACAGAACAACACACCGCGCAAGGGAGACATGGATGATAGAATGAATTAAGTTTCTTGTAACATCACAAATTAAAACTTCAATATTTGACGTACATCAAATAGAATTATCTTTTAAGAATGCATGTTATTTAAAAAAAATGGCACCACATCACCCTCATATATCATATCACCCAGAAGTCTTGTGAATTCATAAATCGTATTCTTCTAAAAAATCTAAATGAATTAGGCTGTAGGGTTTACTACAAGTAGGACATGTTTTCATATTCAAATAATGAATTTGTTCGTTGGAGTGTTTAAAAAAGTCAAACACACGTTTAACAGTGTTTTTTCAGAAAATAAAATAATATCCTACACGTACTTAACTCGACTTACATAAAAGTATTTCTCTATCACATTCTTAAACGGACAAAACGTTTCTAAAGATGCTTACACATAGCGATAGGAATTCGAGTTGGCTCGACCCTTCACAAGCGGCCCATTTAACTTTTTTATGCCATGATCCTACCATAAAAAATTATCTATAAAAAATCAACATCAAACCAACCAGTTGGCCAACCTGGACAAATGCATGCCATTCAAGCTAACATCAAACTAATCTCTTGAACTTATGCCCTTCAAGCGTTCATATATAGATCTCTAGATTTCTTATTTGAAAATTGGAAAAAAAAAAGTTTCAACTGTAAACACAAACCAATTCAATCGAAACACGTAACACAGAAGGAGAGATGGACAAATTAATATACCTGGAGTCTATAGATGAGAGCTGTAGTCTTGATGTAGCTGAGAAGGAAAATAGTCAGTTTGTAATTGTAGCATACAACATTAACTTGTGTTACGCATCATCAAGTTTCACCTAATAAGTTTCCCTTCACCTTTCTTTACACTTCATTTCTCTATACACGCCACCCCAATTATTCATTTCTTATCCCACTATGGACTATTTTATTTGTTTCAATTATTATTGCATTTAATTTCACCGTCCTCATCCATATGTTTGTTTTGTGTTTTCGTATCTAGATTTATCCCTAGCTTTATTAGCCTCAAATTAATTAATTAATCTTGGTTTTACATGATTTATACCATTTATATAACCAACTCTAAGATAAGATTTTTTTATACAAAAATTTTAGGCAGGGGTTGGGCTCATCCACAAGCAAAAGATAGGGCGAAATCTCCATTCCTCTTAGGTGATACTAATGTTGAACAGGGTGAGTCGTCAATTACCCTCAGACGTTAACCTAAACATCCAGGAGCTATGATGCCTCCCCAAACGTTGCGGTGGGGATTAAACCTTCTCTCATTTGGTGAGAAAGCACAATCCTTAACATTAGACCCACGGACGATAGGTTACAGTGGGATAAGATTTGTTAATGTTGTATGCTACAATTACAAACTGACTATTTTACATTGGTTTAACACAAGTTAGTTTTTTTTTTTTTTACTTAGTAAGACTTTACCTGGAGTCTATAGATGAGAGCTGTACTCCTGATGTAGCTGAGAAGGAAAGCTGGAGATGGAGAAGGAGCTTGTTGACGGACAAATTATTACTGGTTTTTACTGTCAATCCTACTCAGATCATAGATACGAGCTTGGTCTGATCCATTCGTTCGTGCTCGGCGGATCTTCGACACTTCTTTTTATTTCTATTTTTGGCTAAGCCTCGTGTGGATTGTAACATACTCTGTTGTTATTTTTTTTCTGACATTTGGAGAGCATTTTTGCCGCACACTGCTTTGTGTACAGGTGATTGCTTTTGACTTGTGTGATCAAAGTCCCCTTCCCTCTCTGCAATTTGACAGCAAATTGGCAGGCTCTTCATCATTAACAAGGATGGGTAAGCTGAGCAGGCATGTTTAAATTCTCAATTAATGATCTTGTTTGGTAACGTTTAGTTTGTGACCATAAGTATATTCAACGGTGTTTTTCTGTAAAATGAGACAATCTCTTTCACTTATTTACCTCGACTTATGTGAATAAGCGTATAAGTACTTCTCCACCGCTTTACCAAATGGTAAAAAAAATAAGCCCATAAGTGTTTTGGCAACTTTCAAAGCCAAAGTTGTAAACCTCAACCCCTCCTTCTCTCCTGGGAGCTGAACTCCTTTTTTTCACATTGTGTAAAGTATTATATAGTTCTGTCTAAGGCACTATCTTATACTGAACATATGCTGCATGAGTTTGAGAAATCCGTTAAAAGAAATAAGTTATGACTTACAAAATGATTTTACGAATTTTAAAATATTTTTACAAATTTCGAGATGGTTTTTATGAATTTTGAGATAGTTTTTACAAATTTTGAGATTTTTTTATCTTGCCTTACGTGCTCGTTTGAAAAGAGGATTTCCAAACATGTACATAAATTATTTTCAAAGGATATTTGAATTTCATTTCATCACTATTATGATAACCCAGCTCACTCTGGGTCAGTTTGAAAAAACGATAGAGGAATATTTTTACACAAGTCGAAGTAAATATGTGGAGGAGATTATCTCATTTTACTAAAAACACTGTTAAACATACTGTTAAAGGTAAGTTAAGTATTTCTAAACAATTTATATGCAACATCATTATGCTGTCCTTGAGTTGAGTTTTACACGAGTGCTCAATCAATGTGATAGTTTGGGAGGCCCCGCTTATATCATATCCATCACACTCAGCCTGTCAGCCAGTGGTAAACTTGGTCATGTCTGACCATGGATTTTTTTTTTTATGAATATTAATCGATGATATGACTATTATCTCCAATCGGATATTGGGAGGGGATAATATTATTTTTGTTAATAAATAATATTAAAATTTTAATCTTTTTTTAACAATGTCTTCAATATTAGCTCTAGCCTGGTCCCATTAGACCCACCCAACGGCACAGTCAAGACTCAGATATCCAGTTTATGAAATCAAATGGGCTAATACAATACCTACTCCATCAAATTTATTCTATTTTTTGTGTTGTCTTTCAAATTTAAAATTAATATTTTTATCCTCAATTTTAATTTTTAAAACATTAATCTATATAAACTAATAAAACACTGCCCATTGAGAGGTCGAAACTAGTGTTTTAAACTTGAGGAGTAAAACCTAAATTAGGGTGCACTCAAGGGCGTGTTTGTTTCTCTCTCATTTTTTTTAAAACTGGTTTATATAACTATTTTTTAAAATGCGTTTTAGAAAAAAAACAAAAAAAGTTTGAATGATTTTTTGAAAAATTAGATTTAAAAATAAATAAATAAATATATATATATATAGAGATCAGATAATGAAGTTATGATGAGAACTTGAGTCCTTAAATGAAAAAAAAAACGCCATGTGATGAATGAAGGGTTTTCCATTTCAAACAAAAACTAAGAAATGAAAAATTATAAAAATTAAACAACTAAAACCTTTTTTAAAAAAATAAATTTCTCTTTTTATCTTTAAGAACAAAATACCAAAGGAATTTTTGTCTTGCTTTTCTATTTTTAAGAACAGAAACGGTTTTTAAAAGGGGAAGCAGACAAGTCCTAAATGATTATATTAATCTTAATTATCTCGAGTAACTGTGTCAAGAAAACTTGTAAAGAAGATGTTACGACAATGTTGTATACCTAGAATAACCGGGGGGGGGGGGATCCTTCATTTCAGTAATATCAAACTGTGCTTTAAAAAAAAAAACAGAGAGAGGAAGTAGAGAAAAATGGAAGAGATCAACCTGTGAGGCTCGCATGGTATTGAACAGAACGTTTACAATGACATTGGGTTTTGTTTTATTTATAATCAGTCTATCGGGCTCCGTTTGGATAGCCCGTTGGGAGAACGGACACAGATTCCGAGGTAGTTTATGTAAGAGAAAAAGTGTCTCGGTAAGCGCACCCGTTGTGCCAACGGGCTTATCAAACGGAGCAATCTGTTATAATAAAAACAGACATAAAATGACAAGGACCTTAGGTCCAATTAAAATTAATATAGTTTACCCCACACTTATATTGTCCCAAGTCTATCTTAAACAAAAAGGTTTTTAAATAATTATATTTAACACCATTAATTATATATCTTCTATGAAGAAGGCTTAAGCATTGAGCTCCAAATCAAGGCACCTCGCTGTGGCGGAGCCACGTGAAAGTGAAGGCGGACAAATGCCCCCACTCAATTTTCAGTGTATATGTAAACTACTATTATATTTGTATTATGCATCAACTGATTTTTAAAATTTGAACCCACTCAAATTATTTATACTAGGAAACTTGTTATTATTTGTTTGAAAATTAAAAACTTGCATCCACTGCTCTAAGGTCCTGGCTCCACCACTGTTTGGGAGTCATCTTGAGAATAACTTGTAGGGATTTCAAGACAAAACTTAGGTTTTGGAAAATAACTTTTACGGATTTCGAGATAAAACTTAGGTTTTGAAAAGGTGATTATGAGCTTGTTTGTCTCCTTTTCCTGAAATATATGTTTGATTTCAAAACCCAAATTTTACCTAAAATCTGGTTTTGTCCAAACATAAAAATTTTTGGAAAAGCTATTTTGGTTATAAAATCTCGGTTTGAAATACAGGTTTTGAAAAAAACTAGGTTTTTTCTTTTATACTTTTCTTCTTTTTCCTACCTTTTTCTATTTTTTCTACTTCTTTCATTATTTCTCTTTCCTCTTTCATACTTTTTCTTTCTTTCTCTTTCCTCTATCATACTTTTTCTTTTTTTCTCTTTCATATTTCATACTTTCCATTCTCTATCTTTCCTCTTTCCTAGCAATTTTTTTGCCTCGAATCTGTAAAAGCTAATAACTTTCCAAATATAAATCACTTTTCAAACCATAGGTTTTGCTTCAGAACCTATAAAAGATATTTTCCAAAATATATTATTCAAAACCTAGGTTTTGCCTCGGAATCTGTAAAAGTTATTTTTAAAATAGCTTCCAAACAAGCCCTATGTTTAGGAAGTTTTGGCTTTTACGAATTTTAAATAAAAAAAGTAAGTAGGAAAAATGAAAAAGAAATAAATAAAAAGTATGAAAGGGAAAATTTATTATGAGAGACGATGTAATTTGACAAGGAAATAGCTTTTTTCAAAACATAGGTTTTAATCCGAAATTTTGTATTCAAAATAGCTTTTCTGAAAAATACGAGTACTTGGAGAAAACCTAGGTTATGGTGTGAAACCTAAATTTTGAAACCAAACTTGGGTTTTGGGAAGTAAAACCAAATAATCTCTTAATTTAGTGGAAGAAAATGGTAAAAATCGTAGCTGTTCGTTTATGCTGAAGGGGAACTGGTGCCATCGTGGCCCTCGATTATGTTGAAAGGGAAAGAAGCAGAAAGACCCACATGAGATAACGACATAATTACATTTATTTATTAGATGAGGGGGAAAAGTCAAGAGCGATTGATTGGTTTGAAGTGAATGTTTGGATTGGAATATGTTGTTTTGAATGATTTTATGTAGTTTCGGATCAACGCAGGAGACAAATTTTATGTCAAGTGTTTTTAAGATTTTCAAACAAGTACTGAAACGTTGGAAAGTGATGATACAAGGAGCCTCCAATGGTCTTTGATGGCCATCTGCTAATGATGTGGTGGGGCCTCCTCATGTTATCTCAATTTGATGGATCATCAACCACCGTTGGATGTTATCAATGTCCTGATCTCTCTCGTTGCTTTATATTCCCATATCCCTCTTGTTTTGTTTTTTTAACCTTTTAGTTAATCTCCAGGAAATCCCACCTCTCTTTTTGTATGTTTTTTGTTTCCCACCAAATCAAGTTCCCACCTTTTCACATGTCTCCCTCCCTCCATCTCTCTCTCTCTCTCTCTCTCAAAATGGATTTTATCAATTTTTTAATTATAGTTATGCGTCAAATAAACCATGAAGATAAGGTTTGAATAGGATCTGAATTTCTGAAAGGTAAAAGTTAAATTCAAATAGAAAGAACGTGTTTCTAATTAAGATGTTAAATATTGAATCGTGTTTATTTGCAGCCTGGTGTTCAGTATTTACCATAAATAAACATCATAAAAAATAAAAAAAAATAAAAAGAAGAAGAGGCAGAAGAAGAAGCATCCCTGGTCCTATTATTAAACACAGTCAAAAGACGGGTAATGATTTTGGGAATGAGTGGGGGGCGCATCTCACCTTCGTGGTCACTTTTTGTTGTCGAAAAAATTGGGATTTGCTTTAGTTATAATAAACAGCACAAGACATGAAAACAGACAAATGACCTTTTTGGGAACTTTATTCCCCTAACGATATATGTAAGTCGAGACACAATCATCTTAAAATCTGTAAAAACCATCTTAAAATTTGTAAACTCCTTTTTTCTAACAAAATTCCTTTCTTCCAATGAATTTTTCAAATACACTCATATTATACATTCTAATTCACAACATAGTATCATTTGCTTTCCGCTCAAAAGCAGAGTCGTCTTCATTCGGCAATATTCATATCCCAAAAGAATTTGGCCTCTTGCATGCCATGTCCCCCCTGTCTGTTCAATCAATTGATTTCCTTTAATGGTTGGTCATTTACATATACGGATCGTGCTTTGAGCTTTGCTACGACATGAAATGGAAGGGCGTATGTATGCTGCAGCAGTAGGCCTGCCTAAATGGGAGTAGGTGTGTGTTCCCTGTGGGCTAAACTTGGTGCACCACGCAATTCCTTTGCTTTATAAAATAAATAAAGTGAAAGGTGGTGACAATAATAGAGGTTGATGAAAACGACCAAACTTCCGTAATTCGTACCTGTTATCATCCTACGTGAAATGAGGAGGCAGTCGTAGCTATCTATATTCATGTCAGAAGAGGAATGGGAATGATCATATCTTTATCGGATCTCGTTC
>JANTPZ010094418.1:0-17173 GCA_025593235.1 Vachellia pachyceras
CCTGCAACAAAGGGGTTTTAAGATCATGCATTCTGATAGCTTCAGATGTTGCCTTCTGAGACTGAGGGTCCATTGACTCTACAAAAAAAATGAAAACAATGAGATGGATACTCCCTGTTTTCAATTTACCACCACTGATTTACCATCTTTCTTTTGGTTAAGAATTATTGTATGAGAATAATATGGTTCCAAAGCTTATATAGACTCCTTACGCAATTTGAAGCTATTGTTGGGCAATTGCATTTAATGGTAATTGGAGCTACCTTGGTGTAAGCTCTCCTTTTCAAAAGGAAGATAGACCAGAGATAGAAAAAACGAATCAAGCTCACACGCAGATGATAAATAAGTGATCAGAAATAAACTGGATAGCAGGATGAATATGCTCCCAAAACAATCTTAAACTTGGGACAAGGGCCCATCCCCACAAGTATCATAAATTATAAAAAGTGGAGCCATCAACGGCTTGATCACAGTACTCATCCAGGTAAGCCTATCATCAGTAAAGTTTGTTAACATTTAAACTAACAAACGTGGCATAACTGCCACTTATTTTTAAGCCTAAACTGAGCCAACAAAATATACACATGTCACTGCCGTACTCGTCTCTTTAGTCCTACCCGACCTAGCACTGGCCCCAGAAAAATTTGTGAAAGGAAGATTCAACTAACTCATACGTCTCTAATTATGAAAGCTCACTATATCGACTAAAATAAGAAGCAAAACAGCAAACTTTAACACTTTCACCACCAGCAACATCGTTTTTTTTTCGGCCCGGCGCACTGTGATAATAAACAAACGCATTGATCGGAGCAACAATAAATGAGAATCTTAACAGCTCGTAAAGGGTTGCGAGAGGTTTGTTCAAAGTAAGCTCAATAGGCCCCAAAAAAAAAAAGACGTTATGGAAACGTGGCGCAACCTTGGCCACTGATGTCGTAGCACAAAGTTTTCAAATTTGATTGCAAAATAAATCACATCTCAGAAGAATACCAGAATTGTAATCGAGGTTAGGGCGATGAGGAGTGGATATGTGGAGGTGGAGAGGCACAGAAAATGTTAGTTGACTTGAGAAGAAAGAAGAGACGAAAGGGAGGGGAAAATGTAGAGTTACCGAAATAGAAGACCACCGGGTGCTGATGGATGGGCGAGGGAATCAATCAAAGGTAAGTCAAGTGCGTCGGAGAGCTACGATAGAATCAATGAGAAGTTGGAGCAGCCTCTCTCTTTCAAAAATTCGAATCCTTAACGTCTTGCGGCTCCCACCAAATATTGATGCCATGCCTATTATACCCCTCACCTTCATAAACTGCCTCGCGCCAAATCACTCTTGCCGCCCGTCTCAATCCCGCCTAAAACACCGGAACTACTGAGTTTGTCTGAGCTTCATATTGAAACTACAACATATAAATCATACAAAACTACTCTCATAAATTTATTTTAATTTACGTAAAATTAATCTTTTAATAGATTACTAAATGCACATTATATCTTCCTTTAAATTAATTTTTATAATTTATAAATTAATATATGATATAATGTTATATATAAATATTTTAAAATATATATTATAATTAAATAATTTATTTATTTTTTCTTTCAATGTCTGAAAAGATCAACTGACATTTATATTAAGAATAATAAATAGTACTAAATAAAAACTAAAGAGCATTCTTTGAGGGGAAATAAAACTAAAGAGCATTCTTGAGGGAAGTGCATAAATCTTCTGAAGTGTCACACCATAAGTATTTTCTCTCGTGGAAGTATTTCAATTATCTCTTTTTGTATATCTCAATAATACCTGTTATAATAAGTTATGGAAAGAAAAATAATCAAAGATATATACTAACATATTTTTAAAGTGTCATGTCATCTATACTTTATCCAATAAAAATGTTCCAACTTTATTTTTATGGAATATGAACATGCAAAATATAATAATTGGAATATTTTAATTGAAGAGGGCACAGATAACACAATACTATATAAGAGTATGTAAGCATTTCTCATAATCAAAAGAACTTTATAACAACCAACAAACGTTGGGGTGTAGTGGTAAGGCAACTGGCACTTCCTTAGGTAGAATCGAGTTCGATCCCTAGAGCCGCGTTTGTGGGAAGAGATTACCCACCCTTGGTGCAAAGCACCTCATAAGGGTGTGCCAAAATCATATCCCCGCTCCGGATTAGTCGGTTGCTCCGAATTATCTGGTTCAGTTGAAAGAAGGTCAGGAACTCAAAAAAAGACGTTGTATACCGGGGGATTAGCGGGAGGGTCATAGGCCTCATGCCCTAGGTCACAAAAAAAGAACTTTATAACATATAAGATCTATAAAAATGATATTTGAAATATTTTTACCCGAGAAGGCATGGGTGATGTGACACCTTAGGCTAGATACATCTATTAAAAATAAATCATAAGAGACATTGATGGAAAAATAATTGCTTAATATGAAGTGTCACATTGTAATTTTATAATATAATAATTTTTATATTTTAAATCATGTAAAAATTAAAAAGATTTAAAATAATGTTGTGCTAATTGTTGTTTCTTTTAGATTTTCCTATGGCTCATCCTTTATCTCCATGATTTCAATATTCTAGCCTGTAGAGTTTTCAAATGGCCCATCCTTGCTACAAAGATAACACAACCTGTGCGTTAAGTCTTTTTTCATCGTCTAGTATATACTGTACTCGACAACACGTTTTGAAGGCATCAAATGAAGAAGATGATAGGGTGTTTCAAGCATTGGTTGGTTAAGTCGTGTTTTGCCTTTTTTAATAGATACCATGCTCCCTTCAAATGCTTCCTTGAGCTATAAAATTTTAAACAAAATGAAAAATTGAGCATCTTCAAGTCATGAGAGGATATGAAGCATATCCAATCAAAGAGGAGACGGAGGAAAGCAAGGGAGAATAGAACATCATTTTTTTTTTTTTTTGAAATGATGCAATTTGTGACGAATTAAGTGGAAAACCGGTTCTCAAATTAACAAGCGGAGAACTGTGTAGATCCACCGTTGAAGAAGATGGTAAGACATGTGTATGTTCTCCCTTTTTTAACTTGAGAGAGAGGAGCTTGAGATGGAGGCACTACAGGCCCTCAAAAGCTTGCCGACCCAATTCTGCTCTCACTGTGCGCGAGGTCCAAGAGGATGTGCATCGCAGCATTAAGAGTGGGTATTTCTGCTCATGCATGCCATTTGCAGTTGATACGCGTGATGGCATATATCAAATTGGTATTTCAGGTTCGAAAGAGGTCTACCGTTTTTGTTTCATACTTTAATTCTGTTTCTTTAGAATTTCACTAACAATGTCATATATTGCTGCGATCTTCAATTGCAAGCGATTGCATACTTGAATCTGTAGCCAAAGTTCGGATTCTTTACCCTTACTGATCACGTTTATTATATCCAACTACTTTGCAAGAGAGTAAAGTAATGTTCTTTTTCTACTTCATTACCGACATTGCCAAAAAAATTAAATTTACCATGTTCAAGAAGAGTAGTGAGTATAATAATGAGCTGGAGATCATGAGTGCTTTACATTTTTGCTGGAGTCAAATAAGTAAATTCATGCCCTTAACGTTCTTGGCAATTTTAAGGCACGTATGGTTCCGTACAAGGTATTAAACCCTGTACCAATCTTAAACCCTGTTGAAGTAGTAGGCTGGGTTAGTGGGTCAAATCGGGATTAATTCATGGTCAGATAATCAACATTTTTTTCTTTTTCTTTCTTATTTTTCACCTACTTTTTATCTTCAAAGATATAAAAGTCAATAACTTTTCAAACGCAATCGCCTTTCAAAATCAAAAATTTACCTCGAAATTCATAAAAGTTATTATCTCAAAATCTATTTTTCAATATCTAAATTATACATTAAACTCAATAAAATTTATTTTTAAATAGACTTCTAAACGAGCCCTAAAACTATTGAAGTTTCAAAGTACAAAAATCCGTCTTTGTCAACGCATGGCTTATTTTGTGTGGGTAACGTTGCTCAATTTACAAAAAAAAACCTTTTTTTCCTATAAAAAATTTGAAAGTCCTGTCTGAAAAATTACATCCTTTGGAAAATACCGAGTAATTACAGAGAAACAACATTTTCGAAAGATATCCGATTTAAAAAAAGGAAAAAAAAGGTAAAAAATTACTTTTACATAGTTAGGATGGGAGAGGAGTCCTATCTCATTCAAACAAACACACGCTTATATCCAGTGGGGGCGGCGGTGCTGCGTGAATCAAAAGTAAACTGTGTCGAACCGAAAGCATGAATCGTCCATGCTCATAATTTCATCTGCGTTTTCAGGCGGATCCAAGCCCTAACCCGTCTTTCTGTCATTCTTTCCCATCGCTCCCTCAAATTCAAATGGCATCCACTCTTGCCCTTAGATTCCGATCTCATCTGATTCGAACCGCCTCGTTGATTCGTTTATCCCTTCGCCCCGGCCACATCGCATCTCCGCCCTTGTTTTCTACTTCCCTTTCTCATTCCCCTCGGATCCTTCTTCCTGATTTAGCATCTTCTCCCTCCGGCCACCGTGTTTTCTCTACAGCTCGCCGCCAGCCATTCCGGTCAAAGAAGACTGTCGACATCGGTGCCCGAGCCAGGCAACTTCAGAATCGCCGACTCTGGACTTATGCATTGACTTTCAGCTGCGTTGCAGGTTTTATTGTGATCGTCTTGAATAATTTCCAGGATCAGTTGGTCTTCTACGTCACCCCCACTGATGCTCTTGAAAAATACTCCTCCAACCCATCGAAAAGCAAGTTTCGCTTAGGAGGTTTGGTCCTCGAAGGCAGCGTGGTGCATCCGGCTTCGTCCCCAGAAATGGAATTCGTGATCACCGATTTGGTTACCGATATTTTGGTTCGGTATCAGGGCTCATTGCCGGATCTGTTTAGGGAGGGTCACTCTGTGGTGGTTGAAGGCTTTGTAAAGCCCATTACAGAGGAAGTCAAGAAAGAGGTTTCGGCTAGAAGTGTGTCTGGAAAAGCGAGGAGTGGAGAGTGTTATTTTGCGGCTACAGAGGTTCTTGCAAAGCACGACGAAAAGTATATGCCTACAGAAGTTGCCGCAGCTATTGAGAAAAACAAGAAGATGATAGAGGCTGGCGCTGCTGTGGACGAGGGAGCCAATAGCTCGTAGATGGATGGTACAATTCAATTTTGAGATTCTTTTCACTCGTTTTTTTTGTTCTACTATATTACACATTTCATAATTTATGGGATGAGAAGGGGATTATGAACCCTGAGCGTTTTCTGATGATAATTAGGATAGGCATTGGTAAAGGAAGAGTTTCGAGAGGGGTAAACTTGATTGTTTATCTATTATACTTTGTTGGTAATTCATTTCTGTGATTTGACATTTCTCAAATGAATAAGCGAAATGACAACTTATGTTTAAAGAATTCTGTAAGATGCTTTCCTGTTGTAGTGAGACATAGTAGTTTATGGTCAAGGACTGGATGAAACCCATGTTACACGGCCATTTTGCACATTCTTGTAGAAAAATAGAAGGTGATGACGAGCATTGTATTCTCCTGGAAATGACAAATAATAGTGACGGCCATTTTGCACATTCTTGTAGAAAAATAGAAGGTGATGACGAGCATTGTGTTCTCCTGGAAATGACAAATAATAGTGAGGGGCTGTACAAAACTCCCAGTTTGCCTCGCTTGTGTCTTCCTCAATCGGATGTTCTCGTATGGAGTAAATCTCCAAGTTATCTGTTTAATTGTAATCTTATGTCCTCACTTTGACATAACACCCTTTTACTCGATATATATATATATATAATAAACTGAGGGATAAGAAACATACGAACAGCATGTCAGAGATTAAAAATCTGGAAATATGCACCCCGTGTCTTGTTCAATATTATCAAGTCAACGATTGGATTGGTTTTCCATGATAATTTGATATCGACTCTGCCACTTGAGGAACCTCGGTTTTCCCCTCTATTTATTCGCCTATCCTGCAAATGTCAGATCCTTCCTTTTCACTGCTGTTTTGAATTCATGCGCATTTTCGTTTCTTCCGATCGTGCTAGGATCAAGGTGTAAAAGAACGATGCTGTCCCCTTTGTTTGGTTACCACGTTTGAGTGCTTGTTTGGGAACTCCGTTAGGAAAATGAATTTTACAGATTTTAAGGCATTTTGGGAATTTCGAGATGGTTTTACGGATTTCAAGATGGTTTTTATGGATTTCAAGATGGTTTTTACAGATTTCGAGATGGTTTTGTCTCGACTTACGTGCACCGTTGGGAAGAATGGCTTCCCAAACAAGCGCTGAGTTGTGTCGAGGACTGCTGGAAAGGGCTAGTAGCAACTCAGCTGCTTGAGTATGGCTCATGCCGTTGGGGATGTTTAATTAGTGAAGGAGTTTACTGTAAAATGTAGGTACAAAAATGGCCTTCTGTCATGATATGATCCCATCTATATGCATAAACAACGACTCCCTCATTGTTGCTCAACATCGCAGTAAGGGCACCTCCTCACACCTCCAACAGAAGTTTAATTCATTGGGCGAGTTCTCACTTGGAGCAGTGTTTCTAGCTCGCCATGGACGTCAAGAAGATCTCCTGTGCCGTGATGTTGGTGGCTGCTGCCTCCATGTTGGTTGCTTTGGCCTCCGAGGCCCCTGGGCCCTGCTGCCACCGCCGCCGTCCCTCTGCTTGGAGCTTCCCTCTTGTCCTTCCTTACCTTCTACTTGCATTAAATACTCCCACCATCACCATCATGGTCCTAATGGTTTAAGCATGAGGAGGAGACTGAGATTTGTGTCTATATATAAATTGCACCAATTATGGTATCGTCTCCTGTGTGGTACAATTGTTTTATTCAATCAATCAACATTATTTTGAAGCTGAGCTTTTAATTTCGTTATTAGTAGCCGAGCATTTTCTCTTGACACTCGCCTAAGCATTACAAAATCTATTTAAACTTGAACTCGATGCAATGGTTATTCACATGTAATCACATCTTCCTTATTAGTAGCCTGACAATATCTTTTGAAATTCACCAAAACGTCAAAATGATTATTCTGTGATTACATCACCACTGCAGGGGATGCCATAGCTAGAGGATAACTAGTTGTCAAAGCTGAGAAGTATTTTCAAGTTTCGTGGACAAGCATGAAATTATATGCTCATTGACGTTTTCAACATGAGATGACCCCTGCTTCCTCCACATTTTCACATCATCAACATCGTTCTTATTTGGGAACACCGTTTCCCAAACGGTGCATGTAAGTCAAGACAAAACTATCTCGAAATTCATTAAAACCATCTCGAAATTTATAAAACCATCTTGAAATCAGTAAAATACTTCGAAATCTGTAAACTCATTTCTCCCAACAGACTTCCCAAACACACACATCATTTCTTTGTAGCCATGGGAAATCTGTGCAGTTAATTTGATGGTCGATTTTATGGTTTGGTGGAAGTTGATATTAGCTTTGTAGTTTATTCTGTTTCATACGGCATATATATAGATGAATTTCTGGGAGTAATACTGTATTTGGATGGTGCGGAGTCCCATTATTTAACATAAAGAGGTGTGACTTGTGAGGGTATAGTTTTTTATTTTTGTGACTTCAATACAAAAATTGAACCGGAAAAAACTGAATCGTGTTCAGTTTCAAGAGATTATGATTTCACTCTCTGAGATTCTGGCTCTTGCTTTGAATTTTGTTTCAAGATGCATCTCTGGAGACGTGAATTGCTTTGTTTGGATGGAGGCTAGCAAGGGATGCACTTCCAATAAGGAGCACCCGCATCAAACAAAAACATCATCTTCACATATGCATCCGTTATCTCTGGGCTTTAATTTGTGGTGAACACATGGAACTGGAGAACATGTTGATCAAGCAAACAAGAGGGTCGTATATGACTACTTTGGAACGAAGGAACAAGAAAGCCCCGTAGACTGGGCCTCGACATATTTTACAGATGCTCTCCATGACATCTCGACCCTTGGCGCCATTCTGAATGAAAGACTCGGCATATCGGTGCTCCACCTTCTCAGCGATGGATGCCAGCGCCGACAATGGCTTGATACAGATGCGAGTGTGGCGCCTGCAATAGCAAATATCTTGACCCACCATCTTCCTCAGGAACCATGGCCCTGGACATTGGATGGTGATGGCTCGCGTGCCTTACAGCTTCCCAGACGGCGGCTCAATCCTTCGATTCAGCGTGTCAACTTCAACCACATGGTATATGAGCCTGTTCTCTGGCTCACCAAACTTAGGCCGAAACGCACTTGTTACCCGTTCCCATGGATGCTTGTCCGTGTATTACTGCCGGCATGCTCTCACCATTGCTCACACTCCTCCTCCTTCACCTTCAAAAACCAGCTGCAATTGATTGAAAAAATATAAATATGGAGAAAATCAGATCCGGTCCTATTCTATTTATAGAAGTGGGTTAGGGACATTTTGGGAACTCAAAATGTCCACCACCATCAGTAGAGATATTCTCTTAACCCATCATTTAACTAAGTTAATTGAGAATATAAATAAATATATTTATACTCATGATAATGGATTTTTGATGAAGAAAAATGATGGTGGATTATTTAAATAATATAAATTAATTTTACCTATTTAATTTATATATTTAAATGTTTTAGATATTTATTTGACTTACAGCCAAGTCATCAATCCATATTTTATCTGATTAATTAATTTTGAATATAAGGAATTATTTAAATTTACTGAATATAACTAAGTGATTAACATATTTATGATCTGATCAATTAATTAATCACTTAATTAATATATCAATAAGGAATTATTCAAATTTCCAAATTAAGTGATGCAGTTTATCAAAGTGGGTCCTGACCCAAAATTCCAAGAGCAATTTAATGAACATTCCAATCATCCACCAAGCTTGGACAGGGATTCAAGTTTCATGGCAGTTATTTTTCTTATGTTCGATGCAAATATACGTTCGTATGAAGAATAAAGGCGCGAGGAATCCACAAGAATCAAGCCTATTGCGGCCTAAACCTGTTGTGAGCGAACGTACGTGCGATTGTCAAAAGGAAGCATGCAGTTTAAGTTTCTCCAGTACGTGGACATATATAACTCAGCGTTCGTAATTATATTGATTGTTGCTCAATATATACACAGAGTATATAGAATATATGAGGAGGGATGATAGATGTATGTTGGTCTCACAGCACAATGCTGGCCGGTGTGCTGACCTGAATCGCCTACCTTCACTGCACAAACATGCTTCCTTTGCTTTGCTTTGCTTTCATGGTGTATGTTGATGGAGGAAGGCATCCACGACGGACGGACGGACGGATAATTTAATATATATATATATATATATCCTCTTCATTGCTTTCTCAGCTGCCACGTCCTCCTCCCCATGCCTTTCATTCTAAACATGCATATGCCTTCACGTTCATGTTCGTATTCCCTTCTAGAAGGTATGTGAAAGTGTATATATATTATTAAGCTTTTTGCGTTCACTTACGGATGTAACAACAAAATGCACTCCAATTAAGTTGCATCCCCATATTATAATCACACTTATCCAATCCCTAAATAACAAACACAAACTACGTTGTCCCCAAAGGAAAAATTAGGCCAAACCCAAGGAAAAACAAACTGCTATATATATATATATATAAACGCCGAATGTGGCGAGAATGAAAGAACATCTCTGTCCACAGACATCTTTCCTTCACCATTACAGAGAGGGAGAGATATGGATTCAGCAACTCCACCGTCGTCGGAGCTACAGCTCGACAGGCTGAGAGCGCTCAAGGTCGTGGGTAAGGGTGCCATGGGTACCGTCTTCCTCGTCAACGATATAGTCGCCGATCCTTCCGCTCGCTTCCCCTTTGCCCTCAAGGTCGTCGACAAATCCTCCCTCCACAACAGGCTCGGCGCCGACCGTCGTGCCCGCTGGGAAATCCATGTCCTCTCTCGCTTGACTCACCCATTTCTTCCTTCCCTCTTAGCGACATTTGAGAACCATCAATTCTTGGCCTGGGCCATCCCTTATTGTCCGGGCGGCGACCTCAACGTCCTTCGTTACCGTCAAACTGATCGGGTCTTCGCCCCTGCCGTCATTCGCTTCTATTTGGCCGAGATCATCTGCGCTTTGGAGCATCTTCATTCCCTGGGCATCGCCTATCGTGATTTGAAGCCGGAGAATGTCCTCGTCCAGCAGTCCGGCCACGTGACCCTCACGGACTTCGATCTGTCTCGCAATCTCACCCCCAAAACCATCAAAACCGCCGTCACCGTCGAACAAAATCTGTCCGATAACCGGAGCAAGCATCGTCGGAATTTATCGCGCTGGATTCCAGTCCCACTAGACATCATTCACAACATAAAAGGATTGAAGAAGGCCAAGTCCGCCCGAGTCATCCCGGTGAGCAGAAGGAAAGCGAGTTTCTCAAATGGTGAGCGTTCGAACTCGTTCGTCGGCACAGAAGAGTACGTTGCGCCGGAGGTCGTCCGGGGCGAGGGGCATGAGTTCGCCGTGGACTGGTGGGCGCTGGGCGTATTGACGTACGAGATGCTGTACGGCACAACGCCGTTTAAGGGAAGGAATCGGAAAGAAACGTTTCGTAACGTTGTGATGAAAGCGCCAGAATTCGTAGGGAAACGAACGGCATTAAACGACTTGATCGAGCGGCTGCTGCAGAAAGACCCCACAAAAAGATTGGGTTACGTGCGCGGTGCAATCGAGATCAAGGGGCACGAGTTCTTCAGAGGTGTCCGGTGGGACCTACTGACGGAGGTTGAACGGCCGCCGTTTATCCCGGGGAGAGGGGATGGGGAGAGGAAGGAGCGATTGGGCGGCGTGGGCATCGGGGAATACTTTGAGAGATTAAGATCGGAGCCGTCGCCGCCGCCTGTGGCCATCCTTAACAGCATTCTCGTAGGATGATGAAGTAACACGTTAGGGAAAGATGAGTTGTTGTTTTAATGGACTGTAAGTTGAGGAGGGTACATAGAATAAGGGAAGAAGGGGAGAAACTAAAAGGGGTCAGGTGAATTTAGGGGTGGAGGAATCTTACAAGTAGATCGAGGTTTGTGATAGGTGCAGTAGTAATAAGTGGAGTACATTTACTTTACATTGAGAACGGCCATTAATTTGTGAAGCAGGCGACATTTTTTTTGTTGGTTATGGGATGAGGATGCTGATATTGGTACGTAGTAGTGGGTATGATTAATTGTTAGTGTTTGAAGCGATTAAAGAAATCATGGGGTCACATGCATGCATGGATGGGCAATTAATTAGTTATTCGAAATCAATGGCGTATAGAAATATGATCCCCTCATTTGATTTGATGGAAATGAATGGCACGCTCGTAATGATTTACTAATCTAAATATAATACAATAATTCCTAAATATATTAGAATCTTTAATAATAATAATAATAATATATGTATTAACATTAATATTTAATGATGTACTAAATAAAGAGAGATATATATTATATATAATTTGGTTTTATTAAATTGTGAAATGGTTATGCATGCATGGAAGGATAAGTAAATGAAGGTGGCGGCGAGATTGAAGACAGACAAGGATTTAGAGCAACAAGGAGGAATTAATGGGATTAAGGATGCAAATATTGGCCTCACATACACTGTAATATATATATATATATATATATAGACCCAGATTCGAACAGCATCTATATATCTTCTCTCCAGCCTTTAATTAATTACCGCACAGTACACCTATCATCCATCTATATATCTCCTTGCTTTTTAATTAATTTCATTCTCTTGGCCCCAAACACCTGCGCATTCATGTTCAAAAAGAGAGTATATATCCTCACACACACACACACACATGCGCGCGCGCACCAGATTCGATTCCTACTTCACTTCCTCTTTAAATTCATTGATTCGAAGTTGTATGTGTCTGTTGTGTTGGAGAAGATGCAGCTGCAAATTAAAGACGTACGGTTCATTAATCAAATCCAACAGTAGTATCAAGTAGCTAGTGGTTCCATTAATTCCACAGCGAGGCTGCTCGTGTGTAATCAACCTCGTTCACAGACCTTATTATATATAATTAACAAAGTAGCTAGACATCATTTATAATTTTGTGGAGTCTTCTAGTTATATATGATTCATTTAAAATTGCAGGCAGAGGGTATTGGCTGCTTGCGTGCAAGCATTAGCCGCCCACGCAACATACTCCACCTCATCATCTCATTCTCATCTCCGCAAATGCTGGTTCGAGAATTATGGAAGCCCAAATAATAATAATAATAATAATAATAATAATAATAATATACATGATACGTTTCCTCCTCATGCCAAACTCTGCTTTCATTGGGTCCTCCCCTTACGCGGATCCGTTTGGTCCGTCCATCCGCCGTTTGGTCCCCCTACATATATGTGTATGCATGCATCTTTGTTTAATCTCAAAATAGTACTACTGTAGTCAGCCCCTATTTTACTTGAGGAGGAGATGAGCAGAACATGCACGGATCTCACAGCTTAGCTCAATATGCATGAAATTATTTAATGACAAGTGATATTATATATAGTAATGGGGATTGTCTTAATTAATGAAGACACATGGAGAATACCATTCATATATATATATATTTATATGTACTTATTGTGCAGTGTGTGATCGGTCCATTGGTAACACGCATACATACATGCATGTGAGTGGGTGGCGGCAATGAGAGGGTTTAATTTCAACTACATATATCAAGTTTAACTTAATTTGTCTACAGTAGTCATGATATATATATATCATACGTAATATTATTATTAGAGAGTAGTTGAAAATTACCGGTACGTACGACAGTTTAAAAGGAAGCACAAATAATTACGTACCGCGGTGACTTGCATTATATGTATGCCCTTTTCAATGGATGCGGCGCCTACCGTCTGCTCTCCCCCTTCACGTGACCTGTCCGCCATCAACCTCTCCCCTTTTCTTATCCACTCATTTAATTTGTCCCTTCCCATCTCCAGCTACTACCAATTATATATATATATTCCTCTGTTCTGTTCTCAATTTCAAGTTTCAACCATGTTCCAGACTGTGAGTGAGGCACCACTTCACATTCAATTACAACCCCTCACCATCTCTATCTGCCATTCAGCAACAACCAGTACTTGTAACATGGTTAATCCCAACGTGCAGTTGGCAAGAAAAAAATTATTACTTCTGTTTAACTCGTTGGGAAACGTGAGTGGCTTGTATAGATCATTTCTGTGATATAGCGCCCACTTTGGAACTCTGAATATTGTATTACAAACCATAATTATATTAACACATACAGGCTTTGGAGTTTGAGTTTAAGGTGAAACAGCGCCAAGGAAGTTGAACTTGGAAGCCAATCTTTAAGAGAGGGACATCAGGACTTGACATGTCGTACGTTGGGGATGAGACCCTCCTGGGAGACGAATGATATCATTAATTGATTAATAAGTACTGTGTGACGATGGATCTATTCTAAATTAAAATACACATGCAACACGCGTGGTTCCTGCAAGCAATGCAAATACAAACAAACGATGAGGATGGGAAGGGTAGCTAGGAGCAAGGCTGGAGAGGCTTGCCGCAGAGGCAGTCATTCGAGGCGAAGGATGAAGCTTCCAGATGGTCAAAGGGGGGGCCGCTGGGGATCTTCCCGCACAAATGGTTGTGACTCAAATCCAAGTGCCCTACGTATGCCGCCCCCGACACTGACGCCGGGATGCCACCCTTGAGATTGTTGTACGACAGGTCCAGCACCGTGAAGTAGGATCTCGCCCCGAACACATCCGGTATCGAGCCCGACAATCCGTTCCTGCTGAGGTTCAGGTCGCTTATCCCCGAACCGAACAGGCTGCCCGGGATTCTTCCCCACAGCTTGTTGCCGTCCAGATTCAGTGTCGACAAAACTCCCATTCTGCCCATGCACTCCGGGATGGGCCCTGTCATCTGGTTGCGTGATAGGTCCGCATCCGCCAGACGATATATTCCGCAGATGGAAGTGGGAATCGTGCCGCTTAGCTGGTTCCCGCTCACCAGAGCCCTGCTCAGCATCCCCATCCTCCCCATGCTCCTCGGAAGTGGCCCCGTTATTCTGTTGTTCCTCAGATCCAGGTGCGTCAGCCCGCTCAGGTTGGTCATCGACTCCGGGATTCCCCCCGATATTTGATTGTCCGCCACGTTCAGGACCGTCAGCCGCCGAAGCCTGCCGATGTCGCTTGGGATCGTGCCGGAGATGCGATTTCCGACGAGATCAATGATCCGGAGGAAGGGCAGGGAGGTGATGCACCGAGGGATTTCGCCCGAGATGCCCTTCCAATCGGTCATTGTGATGCTGGAGAGTCGAGTGAGCTTGCACACTGCGGGGGAGATGTACCCGGTCATGTAGCCAGTGCGGTGGGCTTTTCTGAACAGGGGCTCCTCCGACACGCCGCGGAGATTGATGTCGGCGACGCGGCTGGAGTGCTGATCGCAGCTGACGCCGTACCAGTTGTGGCAGCAGTCGGTGCCGGCCCAGGAATTGAAGACGCCCACGTAGGGCTCGTGGAGGGCGGCCCTGAAGGCGAGGAGGGCGGCCCGATCGGACGGCGGGCAAGAGCGGGCGACGGGGCTGATGGCCAGGAGCAGCAGCACTCCAATAAACGGTGCAGCCATTGAGAGTGGAAGGAAGGGTATGGCGGCCTCACGGTGACTGCGATTTAATTTATCACTACAAATGTGGATGGCAGGGCAAGGGAGCATCCGCATGCAAGTCTGGAACTCTGACAACCACGTCGTTTATATACTGCGCGTTGCTCTTTTCTTATGACCATTTTGCCCCTCTCTGATTCCTTTACTTCACCTCGCCCGTCCGCATCATATCCTTATCAATATGTTACTGCCTGCCTATATCTGAAGTTAAACATCGTCTCCTGCAGTCCCATCCCATTTGAAAGTAAACAAATTGATGATTCCATATGAAACATTAATTAAATGTTCATAAAATGCAACTCTAGTTGCATGATGACTATTGTTGGCTCTTTTTGACAGATGTAGTATTATTTCCTGACTTGAACAACTCATAAATTTGCTGATATTCATCCAATTAAGTATTCATCTTCAGTTCGAGAAAAAGGCTATCGTCAAAGGTAAATTTGACAAGGAAAAGATAATAGTTTAGCCGATTTCCTTCGCAGATATGGAGACCGGTTTTGTAGAAAGCTTGACAGCAAGGATATATAGAATCCTTGAACATGTAAGAAGATAGGGAGGATATGTGGATGAAGGGAGGATGATGAAGGGATGATGATGATGATGATGATGAAGAGAGATTGATGATCATAAGGAAGAAACAGGGGAACATGGATTGGATTTGGGCATGCATATGCTGAGGCAGAAACATGGGCATGTGGGATGGAGGGGAGGGGGACAAATAATTGATGGCCCTCCACCAGACACAATCACTTCATCATACAGAGTCATCCAAAAACGAGTTAATTTGCCAGGGAAGCTGATGCAAGGCCCTCAATTAGATTAATCGCAATTATATTTGCCGGAAGGGAACCATGCATCTGAGGGCGTCACATGCATCATAACTAATTGATCTGAGGGCAAGCACCACTGCTGTTTCATGTTTAATTCCCTCATGCAAAAAAGCCCAACCTTGCTTGCTTCCCTCATCTCTTCATAATAATAACCTCCGATCCGCTCGCACATATATAACCTGTTAATTACATTAATAAAGCCTGCTCTTTCTTCTTTTTTGGTTTTTTGTATTTGTTTGAAAAGGGAGAAACTGACAGGCTGAACGATACTGTGAATATTTAGCGCAGGCGGTATCTAGTGCAGCCATTTTCATACATGTATGTGTGTGTGTATAATTGTGTATATATAAAGCAAAAGGCCCCTTCCTTGTTCCCTCTTTGACTTTTTGTAATTCTTGTAGAGTGGTTATCACAAGCTCAGCGGCGCGATCGATATTAAAAATATGTTGTTGGGCAACAGTGTAATATATAAACATTAAGAATTGTGATTGGGCCATATATGTATGGCCCGCCGACCACCAACGTTATCGGGGATGAAGCGGGCGGCCCGAAGAAGCATGTGCGCGGAGTAGTTTTTGGAAATCTCTTTGATTACAGCAGGTGTACGTGGCGATTGTCTGTTTTGGGAGGGAAAGCAAAAAAAAATATAGGGATAGGGATAGGGATAGGCTTGTGTTTTTGATTTAGGAAAGAGAGTCAGTTAGCGTCACCATCACGCTTCCTTCCACATGTCTCACCACTCCCTGTCTCCCTATCCCACCCCTCCCTCTCCTTTACTGCCCACATCCCTCTAACTCAAAACGAACCACCCGCCCCGCCCTCTCCTCCTCCCCAAATACACACAAGCGCACCATCAATCCACCCCCCCTCTCTGTTTGCTACATATTAAATAAGTATTCATATACCATTCGTATATCACGTTGAAAACGTGTTGATCCAAACATCTCCACTAGTCTCTCCCAATCCCAATCCCATCGTGCTTGCCTGCCCACCACAGTGACTCCGTTCACAGCACCATTTACATTCATCCACCACTCTCATGGTATGTTTGGATCAATTATGCAAGTTACTTTCTCAACTGATTTACATTTCATAAGATAAACATTTTTAAATTTTTTTTTCCAATGCTCTAATCAACATGTCCTTAGCAGTGTCATTAGGTGGTTCCGAAGATTATACACGTAGGTGGGGGCGTTAGAAGGTGCCAAACAAAGTACCTTTTATTAATATTATTTTATTAAGTATATAAAAAAAAGTTTTATATTAATTTATTTAAATAATTTTGTACCCAGATAGGTTCAAGAATAATTTCCCATATTTCTCGCCCACCCATGCGCCGCGTGGCAACGGAAGGAAATGAAATGGGATCAGAGGCCAGGCCTCCCGTCCACCTCAAAGGCTTTGTTTGGTTGGGGGGAAGGGGATGGAAGGGAAGGGAAAATGAATCCCTCCCCCCATTTGGTATGAAAATTTGGAGGGGAGGGGATGAAAAATAATCTTCTCTCTCCCCTTCCCTCCCCCTCTTTTTATTCCCTCCAATTTGGGGGGTTTTGGAGGGAACCAAAACTTATGAACTAAAATGCCCCTATTGTATTTTAGTTATTCCACTTGATACCCTCATTTCTTTCTCTTTTTTAATAAGTATATTGTAATAAAATAAAAATAAATTTA
>JANTPZ010094419.1:0-16280 GCA_025593235.1 Vachellia pachyceras
CTCAGAAACAGACCTGAGAACAACATACGATACAGTCACTTTATTTCTCTGTTATCTTTCTGTCTGAGTGAACGGATGTAGTTAATTTGCTTCCTAACCTTAGGGTCAATGTTCTGCGACTGGTCTCCAGCAAGAGCCTCTCCGCTTACTTTGAGCAAAACCCTTCGCCATTTGTATGATGGCTTACTGGATTCATCCATTGACAGTCCAAAGGGAGACATAGATGACATTTCAGGCAGCCTGCTGATAATTTTATCAGCCATAAACATAATAATTATTAATTAAGTAGAAGTAATTGATAATAGACTGATTGCCAAATACAAGCATAAGGAAGAAGAGCAGGACTCCCATAATATCATTCAAGCAAAGCATCGATCAACTGACAGGAAAAGACTTCCATTGCCCATTCAATACAACCCAAAAATAAATTCCATGTAAAAAGAAAAATTTGCCAGCGGTGAAAGGTAAAACCAGTTATGAAGTTAACTGTATTTGAAGAACCACTTGAAAAAAAAGGTTATATTCATAGAAGTTTTGAAATGATATCCTTCCTTTTGGAATCCGAATGTGCTTCGTCATTGAGTTTTCACTTTCACCGACATTTGGAAATGGGGAAAAAAATTGGGTGGACAGATGCCAAAAAAGGATCAAAATGTTTATATGAGAGAGAAGTGTAATCTTCAACAGATAAGGCACCAACACAAAAAGCGCTTATCCAACTAAACTACAAGTAAAGGACTGGACTTTAAACCGACTTGCAAGAAAACTGCGAAATAGCAAAACAATTGAGAGAAACAATAATTGAGGAAGCGCAGACAGAAACTGAGGAGGAGAAGCAAAGGGCATACCTAGAATTGAAGGAGTCAGAGGAGGAACCCATTCCAGAAAAAGAAGCGCGAATGAGGAGGTTGTTGAGAAAGGAGGAAGGACTAGAGGGTGTGAGAGAGCGAAGAGAAGGGGGGAGAGAGGAGAAGGAGGAAGAAGAAGAACGGAGAGAGAAAGTGGAATTGTAAGAGATGAGAGGGATGGAGATAGCCATCATTCACACCCCTGCAGTCCTGCTTGCCGCTCACCCTCCTTCAAGTCCCCAATTGCAATTCCCTTCGCTTCTCCCTCAATAGTTAACACATTGCCGCTCTGGATCAATTTCATTTCTTTCTCTTTAGTTTTTTTGGGGAAAAAATAAAAGTATACTTATTTAATATATCGTATTTTACAAAATATTAAATAAATTAATATTGCTACAGCACAACATACAGTTTAAATGAATTAATATTCCTACAGTACAAAAAGTAGTGTAATTAAGATATGGGCTAAGGTGCCACCCATAAGGAAACACCAGTATTTTTTTATTTGCTACAGAATATTTTTTAATATTACTAAGAATATTTTTTAACATTTTTAATAGTAAAAATATGAAAAATATTTTAATGTGTTAGATATATAAAAAGATATTTTAAAGTAGTAAATGCATCGTAATATTTCAAGGAAGTTGCAGTGTTGGTTGGAGTAAATACATTTTCTATGGGTGGTGGGCCCCATCTTAATAGAACGTACTTCCCGATGATATCTCCCGCTAGCGCCAACAAAACGGCAAAATCCTGGAATGTGAAAACCGAAAGCCTTATGTCAACAAGTGTTAGATATTTCGATCGATTTGTTTCAGTAAAAAAATATTTTTATATAAATTAAAATAAATATATAAAAAGATTATTTTATTTTATAAAAATTGCTGTTGAACATATGTTTAATTTTTTAAAAATATTATTCTAAATAAATCCATTGAAGTGCTTTCGGGATGCCACGTCTTTCATTCTCTTTTTATTAAAATATTCCAACTATATTTTTTTAAAACACATATTTATTATAATAAAACATGGAGAAAAAGGAATGATTAATAGGAATTTATAGGATAATAGATTTATACAAAGGGATAATTAAAATATTTTAATTAGAGAAATTACGGATGAAGTGGCACAAATATTAGTCAGTAATCATCACTATTAGCGCACAAAGTTAAAAGCACGGAAATTATTAAAATTAATGAAAATTATCCAACCTACGTCACCTGTTAAATAAGTAGACAAGGACATTGTGGGCCTCTCCTACAAGAAGCAAAGCCCAATTTCTTCAACAATTTGGAATGGAGTGCATACATAAAGCCCAATATTCTAGCCCAATGTGGTATATCAACCCTCGTGGCCCCTAAGGTAACTTTAGTTTAGGCCATTTCCTCCACATGACGAATAAAAATTTGAATTATAAAAATGCAAAATACACAAATTTAATTTTGATGGCATCTTAAATAGTATCATCTTCAATAAAAGGATGCATATATTTAGCAAAAAGAAACTTTAATAACTTGTTTGATTCATGGAGTTTATGAGAATGCAATGGAATGTAAGGTGAGAATTTGTTTTTTTATTGCCGAGAGAAAAGTGAGAATAATAACTTATTCTAAAAATATCATTGAATTCATTCTTATCTCATTTTGAAGTTACATGAGTCCTCTTCATGAAAAAAAAAATTGATTACATGACATTTAACACAACTTAACTATTTGTTTTTTCTTGCATTTTGGGCTACTAGATAGGTTGAGACTTGAGAGGAGAATGAATTTGCACGTTTAACAACATTCCTCAAGGGCAATGTCCCATGGACATGACTTAAACCGGTTTAATTTTTACTAGTGAAGCCTACAATATTGAAAACATGTCTTTTTAGATGCTTTATTTTTCAATTAGAAAGTATCTTTTTAACATTGGAAATTTCTTGAATAAGCCATTTATAGGGAAAAAAAGCATTTTGTTAGAAAACACTATGCAAAAAACGCCATGTGCAATGCAAAATAAAGGAAATGTGTCTAATTTATGCATAAACAATGTTGGAGCATAACATAATAACCCATATAACCCAAAATTAATTGCATTTCTTTTATATCTCTTCTCTAATGTGAATTAATGTAATATTCACACCCCCCAACCAAAATCATTTTTTTATAAAAAAATCTTTCTCCTAACAATTGAATGGGGGAAGAAGGACTCACATATTTGAGACCAAGCAAAATAATTTATATTTCTAAAGCCTAACAGGTAATCCAAGGTTGTGAAACGTCCTTATAATTCCATCACAACTAGCTGTAACAACTGATAAACCCCAAGGATCATTTGGACATAGCTTCTTCTGTTGATGGCCATAATAATCATCTTCTTCTTCACCTTCTGGAGAAGGTGACTTCCACGTAGGAAGCTTCTCCTCGGGCCACGTTACCGATGAACCTCGACAAGTGTGATCAACAGAGAACCAATTGCTGCGGGAAAAACATTGTCCTCTACCTTCTTCAAGCATTTGGGATTGTAATAAGTCTGAAGAACAGTGTGTTAAACCAGTGACCATTTGGTCTGTGCTCATGCCTGACCAAGGTACTGCTACAACAACACCTTCAGAGAAAAAGAATTCACAGAATCCAGTGGACTTTTTGTGTTTAGTTGATGGGCTTTTTAAGTCGTTTGAGTTCCAAATATACACATTAGAATCCTCTCCAACTGAAATTATGTGTTTTCCACTTGATGTAAAAGAACCGGACATCTGACTTCTTGACCTGAAAAGACCTGTTACAACGAGTAGGAACAAGTTTATGAGATTAGTAAAATCAAAGCAAAAAGGGGTTAAGCTTTGAAGCATTTTTTTGGTACTACTCAGTATCTTGAACTAATTTTTGGTTCATTGAGTATTTCAAAATATTTTATCAGTAACACTCGTTGCCTTAGATTTAGGATTCACATTGCTACAGTGAAAAACACATCAAGGGCAAAATTATAGCAAAAATTCTGCAAGATATTATGTGCTATTTAAAAAAAAAAGTTTAAAGATGTTGGATACAGTAAAAGTTAGTTTAAGATATTGAATGTTAACGAAAACATACTTTAGCGTGGTAGATGCAACTTAACATGTCAAGAAACGAAGGTCATTCTATCCTAATCTTACTAATAATGAGTCAGACTTTAAGTAGTACTCTACCTCTGTATTTGTGGACAACATCAGTCCCTTCCAATAAGCAAAATTTTGAATCATCTGATGTGATCAAAACTCTCTGATGATGTTTCTCCTGCGAAAACTGCAGTGACTATGATGTTAACAAATGAAGCACAAGTTGTCACCATTATTATTTATTATTATTAGAAGTGTTAAGATTTTAAGACCTGAATGCCACTAATTTTGTTGCCCCTTGAGCTCTTCCTTCCATCAACATGAATCTGTGCCTCAAGTCTGCATTGTTTATCTAAAACGAATAAAAATCCTAGTCATATTCTCATCTCTATTGAATGGCTAGGGTTTATTATGACTTCAGAATCAACAAGTTTATACCTGAAGTAACATAAAAACGGCAAGTGCCTGAGATGGAGCCAACTACAAATCCCTGTGTAGAATAAAAAGTTTAAAAAGTTCATTAGATAAGAGCTATGTGAATAAGTTTCACAGAATCATGAAAAGATATTAATCCTCTTAGTCTTACATTCCCATCTGGCTTGTAACTTATAGCAGTTATAACTTCATGTATATCTGCCCAGTCAACAACCCTCTCTTCATGTACTCCCCAGATTCTGACTTTGCCATCAATGGACCCACTGATGAAGTAATTTTCATCAACTGGATTCACTTGAATACATGTCACTGCACATTCATAGAATATGTATCAGAACTTAAAATTTGTGTTTAAGTATGATGAACCATCATGATATAAAAAATGTAACACTTACTCTAAGGATATACTCTACGAAGTTCTTAAGCTATTTAAGAACCATGTGTGACCTATATAGTACCCTTGAAGAGTCAAAAGTGAAAAACTCTCTTTAAAGCATGTGTACTATGAAGAATGAATTTTCTTAAAACTTTAAAATTTCATAACTATTCAATGTAATTCCAACATTAATGGCTGAAAGCTCTAGATTTAGCTCTTGGAAATTTATTTGAAGGGAAAATAAGACTCAGGTTAACCTCTATCCCATTTTGCCCAGAAAAGCTAATTTATCAAAACTGAACTGGGTATCATTGCAGCAATTTTCCAGTTTTTTGGGGTCATGTTAGAAAAATCATATCTTTTAATCTACACATCCAGAAAATGGTGCACTGTTGAAACTGATACCAATCGCAACTTCATTAAAAAATGTAGCTCTTGAGGACAAATGAAAGCACTTTAAAGATAACAAGGTTAATTGGTTATCGTAACGACAAGATGGCACTATCTCCAGAGTTTTGTCGAGCTTTATGTTTCCTTGGACGAGACAAACGATGATTCTTTATACAATCAATCATATAAATGGCAAATAATTGTGATTATCCATTTTAATTCTGTTCGTCATGAACATGATTAATTAATAAATGTTAGATAGATGGCTTTGAATTATTTTTAAGCATAGTTTTCGTTTCCATTACACACTCACATACAGGATTTCAAATCATAATGTTACCGTAATCATTGTGGCGAAAAACACTTAAGCATCGATCACATCCAATTTGCCACAAACGGACGGTCTTATCCATGGAAGATGAAAGCAGAATCTGCAACCAGGTGGTATTAGGTCAGCTTTGATAACTAGGACAGGTTCAATAGGGGGAAAAATCACATGAATGAAGGAAAAAAAAAAATAGATAACTCACTTCTGAATTAGACCATGCCAAGTCCAAGACATCACTAGAATGACCATATAACTCTTGTACCGGTGATTCCTCAATCTGAAAAACCTTGTTTGGAAGGACAAGGTTGTTTTTTTTACCTGACCGTTTCTTCTTCCATGAAAAGAACATGTTTCACTTCGGCAACAAGACTGTCTTCTTGTGCATTGAAACATTCACTGGTTATGTCCCGTAACACGACACGCCATATTCTTACGGCTCCATCGTCGCCTCCTGTTGCAAGATACTCTCCATTGGGACTAAATTTCACAGTCCATATAATACCATTGTGAGCTCTAACCTCTTGTTTAACATATAACGCACTTAACTCCATCCACCTCTTCTTGTTCTGCCTCACCTTTATCCTATGAGTCTTATTATTTGTCCCTTTGTTGTTGAGTTTTGATCTGGTTTTTTCTCCTCCACTTTCTTTCCTCTTGCTCACAAATCTCTCCCACCAGTTCTTCTTGTTCTCCTTCTTTCTCTTCTTCTTTTGTTCCTTATCTAAATCCCCTTGTCCATCTTGTACCTCAGCTTCTGTGATTCTATATTCAACTTCATCTTCAGGAGACATGTTCATTTCATCAAAAACCATGTTTGCTTCAGAAGTTTCCTTCTCAACTACATTATTTGAGACAACTTCATTGGAGTCCCTAATGATTTTCTCTAGTCCCAAGGAAGGTTTTGAGAATTTATCAGATAAACCAGATAATAAACCCATTCCCTCAAGAAAACGTTGTCGTCTTTCCTTCACACTCTGAGGCTCATTCATCCAAATCTCATAATTGGGACTTAAATCAGATTCTTGAGGTGACAGATAATCTGCTGAGACGAAGAACACATCATCAACATCAATATCTTCTTCATTAGATCTTAGCATATTTAGATCCACAAAATGCCCCACATGAAAAAATCTCACTTTCTAACACTTGCTTCCCTCAAATTACGCGAGAAAATAACGGAGGATTACGAAATTGTGAAAACGAAGGTCCTAGCTTTTCATGTCTTGTGATTGCAACTATATCTGCACAAAAAAAAAAAGATCAGTATCAATCATAGAAGTCATAGGTGACACACACACAAAAAAGAAGAAGGGATTTTTAAAAAGCAATTCGACTTCAGAACACCATATATAATGAAGAAAGAACGACAATGTGGTTACTTGGTCAAACAAACAAGAGAATTGATCATAATCTCTAGACATCATACAACTAAAAACAGAGTAACAATAAAGGTGGCATTAATGATACAGCTAATTTCCGTGATCATTGATTAATGATCTTCCTAAAAGCACTAATTATTGACTGTTGCACATAAATACTAGAGGGAAAAATAAAAGAAAAAGAAAAATGGCTGCCTGCGGAAAGCTCAGATATATATATATATATATATCATGTGTATGGCTCGAGCTGATACCCTCCTAGTGAAAGCGATAACTCATAGCTGTGAAGACCTATTTATCACTTATGAGGTTTCCTTATTTTAAAGAAATAAATGCACAAAAAAAAAAGCCAATGATTTTGAGATTTTAATTTGTCGAGCTTCGTGTTTTTATGGAATTTGTTTTTTTTTTTTGGGTTTCCGCCATTGCTATTAGCCAGCAGGAGTACTAGGTTGATCAGCTATAGCTATCCTCAGGAACATTAACGATCCGATTAACTAATCAATCAAGAATAATAATTAATACCTTCGTTTTCATTATCTTTTTCTTCTCCAACTGTTTTTTTTTTTGATAAATCGTTTTCATTCTTTATGTCTTAATCTGAATAAATATTGTGTGAATTCTTCAGGTCTGCGTTGTGCTGTGTTGTGTGGGTGTCGGTATTTAATCAAGTACAAAAAACAGTGGAAGGGTCATTTATTGTGTGAATGACATGGAAAGAATCATTCTGTTATAACTTGTCCTCTAAAACATTCTCCATAAAAAACAATTTTTCTCTGTGGGTATTTGATTATTACGAAGTTGAACTCAGGTGATTGAATCGAAACATCAAAGGGATGAGGAGGAGGAAGGCTAACCATTAAAATTCTCAGAGTCTCAGCGAGGCCACGCACGATCGATCTCTCTGTTTCAACTTCAAGCTCAAAGGCAAATCCTTTATGCAATAATCATGAAACAGAGTTCGTAAGATGAAGCCCCGGGAGGGGATAAGATTGGTGATATATATATATCTATGTACGTATATGTAGTTGGATTGAATTATTATGGAAGCTTCCAAAACCATTTTCAGAGAGTTGATGATTTGACATCAACCATCAATCAGCGTATCAACTCTATCTATCTATCTATCTATCTAACTGGAACAATCTGCAAATTGAACTATCCAAAGTGTGAGAGCTTTCATGACCATGTTGGTTTGATAATTTTGTCTGTCTGTCTTTTTTTTGTCATTACAATAATAATTAGACATATTCAACTTGGAGGAGTTGCAGAGAGAGAGAGAGCGAATCTGTATCATGATTTCCAGCGAGCTAGAGACACCATTTTCTTAATTTGTTTTTATTATTTACTGGGTTGGAACATATGAGCTCTAGCTGGAGTCAATGTGTCATATGAATCTCACACTCGTGTGTTAATTCATCACCATGCTCCTTAATGTGCCGTCCAATAGGCATGTTATTAACATGTATAAAGCATAATATATATTTGCTTTTAAATTTTAAAAAAAGGAATATATATATATAAGGAAAAGAAAGGATATGGTGAAATTACTTTTCTCTTTTGCGAGAATATGAGTGCTTCCATGAATATGAAAGTGCAAGTAAAAGTGATGGCACTCATCTCTTGTGTGTGTGTGTGTGTGTGTGTGTGTCGCAGTGTCGGCATGCAAGACAAATATAATGGTAGACTTTTTTTAAAAAATTGATTAGTTTATGAATACATGTAGTCCTATCACATGTGTGTTTATTGTTACAATATTTTCTCAAAAAAAATAGTTTTATATATACATATACATCACTTGTCTAAAGCGCATTTCTATTTAATGGACAACCAAGGACAGAAGGGAATTGCATACAGAAGAGAACTTAATTAGTGGTTAAGTACATGAATTATATGAATGAGAGGTTTGATTTTAATTACTTATATATAGCGTGTGTTTGGGAATCCGTTGGGAGAAAGGAGTTTACAGATTTCGATATGCTTTTTATAAATTTCGAGATATTTTGTGTGGATTTCAAGATGCTTTTTGTCTCGTATACCGTTAAGGGAAAGATTTCCTAAACATGCATATAATTAGCAGCAACCAATGAATAGTGGATCATAAACTAATAGCTAATGAAACGTGAGATCAAAAAGATGCTCCACAGCATGGAAAATGAAAATTTTGCAGAAAGAGAGAAAGATAAGAGAAACCATGGAACGGGAGACTAATAATACATATGAACTTATCAGATAAGTTAAAAGAAGCCTATATATATATATAAGATAAATGAAAGCAAGAGAGAGAGAGAGAGAGAGTACTAACCGGAAACAAGAGGGGGTGGAAGAAGGGAGATGAAGAGGAGGAGGGTGAGAGCAGAGCTGAGTTGAAGCAAGCATACATATATATTTTCAGCTTACTATGTCTAACACATTGGCAATGGCATATGATTGATGTCTTCTTATATGTAACCTCTCACTGCCCTACTTGGTATCTATGCTGTCTACGTATATCTTAAAATTCAGATAGAATACGAGACCCGCGGGGGGGGGGGGGAGAATTTTCTCGCTCCCTAGACCAAACGTCATCATCAATCAAGTGAATTATTTGTTTATTACCCAAAAAGATGCTGGGCTTGTTTGGGGAGGCGGTTTGCCTCTCCAAAATCCATTCTTACACTTACTGAGACAAAATTTCTCTCACATATTTACTTCAGAATCTGTGATCGTTCTCCTAACAAACTATCCAAACAAGCCCGTATATATTAAATATATAAAATTATTTTTATAGGCAAAAAGTATATATAAGTTGGATTTGGAGTTTAACTAAAATTAGGGTATGTCTTGAAATTCAAATGGCACTTTTAGAAATAAAATTAGAGGGGGGCTTTTTTCACTCTTGGACCAAATGGCAAGGCATGCCTTTAGATTTACAAGTATTTATAGATTGTCTATTAACAAAATCTTCACATCAATGTTATAATTTGAACATACTATCTCATAAGGCTAAGAGTCAAACCCTCGCTATGTCAATTTCTCTTGGGACACAAAATCTTCACATCTAAAGGGTTTGTTTGGATAGTCCGTTGGGAGAATGGACACAGATTCTGAGGTAAATATGTGAGAAAAATTTTATCTCGGTAAACGTAGAAATGACTTTTGGGGAGGCCGTTTGCCTCCCCAAACAAGCCCAAAATTTTGTTGTTTATTATAATAATATAAGAGCAAGAATTTTATATGGGGATGGGAAAGTGGTGAATATGGAATAATATTACTGTATGAGAAAGGTATGGTGGGAGGGTTTAGACTGTAGAGAGAGAGAGAGAGAGAGAGAGGGAGAGGTTTCTAATTTTTAGGGACATATCTCCGCTCAATCTTCTCTCGATTTCCTCTCATTAATTCCTCAATATATATACCTACCTAAACCTGCATCTTCCCCTCATTTTATATGTACACGCACATCATAAAACCCTAAAAGGTGACCATTCATTCATTTAAATATACGCACAGATGAAAACACAGTCTGAGTTGTTCGGACTCCTCATCAATATCTTCTGGGGATTTTTCTAACACCCATAAAAGCCTAAAGCTACCATATCCCTTGCAATCCACATAAATTCTAATTAACAAATCACACCTTTTTGGATGCACGTATATATACATATCACTTAATATATAAGAGTTAGTTAACTTTTTTAGATAATAAAAAAAGTTAAATAAATTATTTAATTATAATATAAATTTTGAAATATTATATATACAGTTAGATTGTATATTGTTATGAAACAAATAAATTAGTTTGAAACAAAATAATAGATGGATTAGTTAATTTTCTTCCTTAATTAATCTCTTTAAAAAGTTAATTAACTCTTATATTAAGGAGAGATAGTACGTATAATACTACATTATTCCAAAAAAAAAACTTCACTCGTCCAAGGTATTAAACACACATGAACACAAACAGTATATGGCTCAAATCCACATATATATACAGAAACTGCAAGCGTGTGTGTGTGTCTTCAGAGTTCCAAAAAGTCTGTTTGTTCTAGGTGTTCAAAAGACTATATATATATATATATATTCTTACTTAGTTATCAATTTGTTTGTATTAAGGTGTATTGGCCATTAATAATGGCTTAATTTTTTAGTTTTTCAATACCACCAACATAGTTCTTGGAAATACCAATAGATTAATGAAACTTTTTGGGAGTAAACTAAAGCTATAGGATTAATTAGGCAACAAAATTAAAAACACAAACCAGATCAAAAGGACAGACAAGACGTAACAGCAAAGTGAGTCATTATCAATCAATTTCTTCAGGGCTAACCAAATCCAAAAGGGTTTTGTGGGGTTTGTTTTCTTGTGTTATATCATATTGCAGCACCACTCCAATCAAATCCTGTCAAGACCCCACTCACATGCTGTCCTCTTTATAAACAATTAACAACACAAACAAATACGTGTGTGTGTAGCTCCTGATTGTATAATCTATGATTACAGAGGCTGACCTGAAAGATACGAAGATCCCTTTATTATGGTTGGTTAAGTTAATGAGTGACTTGTAAATCTACCAAAAATACACACACACATTGAATGCATGTGATGAGATCAGATATATGTATATGTTAACATACCTAATTGCTGATATTTCTACAATATATCTGATGAATATATAATATTTGATCATATCATTACCTCATAGTAGGCTTCTTAATTAAGATAATGCACAGATATATATATATATATATGATTATATGTGTGTGTCTATCTGGTTCATAAATCGAAGTGTAGTGCATCATGCTTTTTCTTCTTTTCTTTTCTTTTTTTACTCCACCCACGCTCATTCGTTCTACAGAAAAGCTTGTGGTCCATAAATTCGAATCATCGTCATATTCACACACACACACACACTTATATATGGCCAGAAATGATTCATTTACATATTGATGTTACTTACCGAGTCCAACTGTCCAAGTCAATTATAGTGCGAATATATATATATTTACAAACAAGCACACGTGTTAGCATTCAATTTGGACTGTGCATGTGTGTAAGGTGTTTGTTCTATTTGGTATAAGAAAAGGGAGAAAAAGTACGAGTTAGCGGACTGTGATCGGGACACATAAGCAGTTATAAGAGAAAGAAGGAAGCACAGAATAGCTAGGAAATGGTGTTCTTGGTTCAAAGTTCAAAAACATTGCTTGAATTATTAAAGATGTGTCTGTGTGCGTTTTTGTGTGGCTTTAATTTAATTGAAATGTGACCAAGGGCTTTCTTCTTTTCTTCATTTGAGAGCAACAGCACAGGAAAAGAGAATTAGGAGAGAGAACAGTTATGATCAGATGTGATTTGTCTGACACACACAAACACACTCTTTGATCCATCTCTACGTACTTGACATGTTCTTAATCATTTAAAAAGATATTTCACAAACTATAACTACATATATTTATATATATATATATAGTTTTGAACTTGTTTTGTGAAATGTGAAAGATAAGTGAATAGGGTTAGGTATACTAAAGATCTGAGCATGTAAAGGAAGCGTGGCACACTAATGATCAAGGGAGGGAGAGGGACTGTATTTGCTACAAGATAGAGATCATGAATTATGAGAGTGGGTCATCGGTCAAAGTACATTTGTTTACTTCTTCTATTGATATGACTGTGGTGATGACGTGCGCGCGTGCGAGACCCACAATATGGCTTTTGCTGAGAGGGAGGGAGACACCTTGCTTTCTGTTGTCTCTCTTCACTGCGGAATTCTTCATTGTAATTAAGTAATTAATTAGTTTCTATATAATATATGTATATACAAGTGCTAAATATACATGTGATCATTTAAGGGTGTGTCTGTTTGGTTGGGAAAGGATGGAAGGGAAGGGAAAATGACATATTCCCGATTTAAAATTTTTGAGGGGAGGGAAGTTAAAATTTACTTTCCCTTTCTCTCATTTATCCCATTTTGGCTTTCCTTTAAATTAGGTTTTTTGGAGGTAAGGTAGTAAATTACTACCATTCCCACATTCTCTTCATTTCCTCAATCAAATAAGGGATCATTAAGAATCTCCCCCTTACCTCCTCTTCAAACAAACTAAACAATGTTATTCTATTCCCTATCTATCCCTTCCCTTACCATTTCCTCCCTTCAAACCAAACACACCCTAAGTTTAGTTTTGAAGTTTTATGTTGGTCTCTTAAGTTCAAAAGGTGCACTTTTAGTCCTTCAACATTAACACCATTAGATTTACTTAATGAAAAATCCTAATTCAATTACCATTATGCAATTAAGAGGTGTTAAAATATACTTAAATATTGATTGTTTAATATGCTTATTTTTATATTTTAAAATTTAACCATATTTTATCAGCATTCAATAGCAGAATCGCTATTTAGATTTGCCGAGTCACCATTTTCTGTTAAGTAAAACTAAAGCCGTTAAGAATAAAGAATTAAAAGTGCTCTTTTTAACCTTAAAATATCAAACTGAAACTTAACGTATTCTTAAAGGACTGAAGATATACTTTAGCGTATACATATATTCATCACTGCTTGTTCCTGTAAATGGACATTTCTCACAAGCTCCCAAGTTGGACTTCTTCACTAGCATTTACACTTTCTCTCCAACCCCTTATACAAGTTCATATCTTTCAGTGGAAGTTCGAATTTTAATATTATTTGTGTACAAACTTATGCCCTAAAAAAGAATCGCATTTAAATATAGAGAGAGTAGGAAGTGGGAGACTACATATCAGTGATCAAAGCCACTGAATTCATGCATGTTACTCAAAATGAGAAAGTAGAAGCCCCTAAATTTATGGGAAGTACAGGGGCTAGAGATCAAAGACCAAGTGTGTACGTGGAGGAGACTTGTCCAATGTTTGATCGTAGACACACACAAATATATATATATCGTTAATCACACAACCTTTCAATAATGCTTATAGGCTCTGTTTGGAACGGGCATCCAAAAGTCATTCCTACGTTTATTAAGATAAAACTCCTCTCATATATTTACCTCGGAATCTGTGTCCGTTCTCCCAACGGACTATCCAAACACACCATAATGAACTTAACATCACTTACCCTCCTATTCCTTGACCCAATCCTCCAAACTTCCATTATGCATGTTTTCCAAAAGCTCTCTGTCATCTGCCTCTTCGTTATTATTCTTTCCCAAGCCCCACAACATTGTTACTATTATTCACAAATCCTGCATCACTATTCATCACAAATTCCATGTTAAATAGAAATTATCTCCTTTGTATTTTCCTTTTGCATCTTTCACTTTTGTATTTAACTAGCTACGTACTTACCATTTTCCTCTTTCATTAGGATTAATAATATATAGTTTTTGTGCATTTACTCGTATATATGTCATTTTATTCTCACCAAACCTTCACTTGGTCCAAGATCTTAATTTTCATTCTCACTTTAAATTGCCCCTTTCTGTTTGCATTTGAGAAAGAAAGAAAGAAAGAAAGAAAGAAAGAAAGAAAATATGCTAAAAAATCCCAAAAACTCACTCATTTGCCAAAAAGTCAAGTTTAACTTGAAATCCTTCAATTTTTTGTTATAGACAACGTGCTTGTTTGGCAACGCTTAACTTATACCCAAAAGTACGTTTAACATTGTTTTTCCGCAAAACGAAATAATCTCCTTCACGTATTTGTCTCGACTTGCATAAAAGTACTTCTCAATCGCGTTGCCAAACACACACACCACTTCATTTTGATTTTTGAAAAAGATATATATATGTTTGGCTTTAGACCTCAATCCGTTTTCTTCCCCAAATATTTTATTCATCTAGAGGCTCGTTCTTTTTATTCCTAATCACAATTCCAATTCCTAGCCTAACATTGAAAATGGGAAAAAATTGGTTTAAAGATTCAATATGATCTTGTAAGTTAACTTGATACAACTGTTAAAAAATAAATACGAAATTCACAGATAAGATCAAGCTATTGACGTAAAGGTGACAAGATGAGAATTTTGGTAATAAAATTGAATGTAACTCACTATAACCTAAAAGCATTCAATATAATGAAGTAAAAATACTAGGTGATTTTTTACTTGCATTACCTGGAGTTAGGAAATGAGAAATATCAGATCACAGCTTCTGATTTTTTTTTAAAAAAAAAACTCTGTAGTTTTAGTCAAACTTTACATTTTTACATACATCATGTAGAATCCAAAAAAAAAAAGAGTATATTATTCATGACTCACGAATAATATGTAACTTGTTATATATATATAAAGACATACTTTATATATGATAATAAATTGATAAAAGTGAAAGACTGCGAGGGGGAAAATATTGCCCTATTTCCTCTGGAAATTTCTTTTTTTTTTGTGAAACCAGAAAAGAGTAAAAGACAGACTTGATTAACAATGAAGGCTATGACAGCACTGGTAACAGGCTAACCATTTGAGGCCTAAGCCCATAATATGAAGATGGGCTAGTGGGCTCACTGTAAGAGCAGCCCAACACCAATCCGTGCTTACAAAAAATATTGGGTGGTCAAAAGGTCACGTTTTTCTTTTCTTTGTGTTTTTATTGTGAGTTAAATACTGGATTCCATTAATAACACAAAAGTAAAAATAATACAAATAACGTTAAAACTTATCTTCCCCTGCATGGACCATCTATATCACACCCACCCCTTGGTTGGTAAATTAACAGCTCCTATACCTCCCCGCTCTGATCTTTAGCATACAATCCACTTTGCAATCAATTTATTTATTAAAGTTGATCTTACATTAAAATCAAATAATGATATTTTTGTTTAAATCCCCTGAATAAACACAGATCGAGGCCATGCATGATCCCAACTATATCCACGAATCCATCTACCAACATCATCCCAAATAGTTTCCCCATAACCACTCATCCTATTGGCCAGAATTGAACCATCCGCACCTACACCACTCCACAGCGGTGTACTTAAGATCCTGATTCAAGAGGTTCAAAATAAGTAGATTCAAGATAAGTGATTTATTCTTAATATATTTTGAGAAGAATTTGAGTAAAAATTTAGCATGTTCAAAATTAATAAATGAGTGAGTGCAAAATAAATCACATAGTACTAATATATACCTAATTTTCTGGAAGTCGGGGAGTGTGACTGAACCCGCTGACTAGCATATAGGTCCGCCTATACTACTCCACGTGGGACATCTACATAAATGGATGTGACATCTCTCATTTCTCACATTTGTTTACCTTAAACCGAACTTGGGGAGTCAGAGATCTTATGTCCATTACATAACAGGAACGGATGTTGTAAAGGAATATTTCTAACCACTTTCACATATATATGCTTTCCTCGTAAAATGAACGTAAAAAGGTAAACAAAAAAAAAACAGATTTGAAAAGTGTCTACCATGGTAGTGTCAGTTTGACATGCATAGTTAAGTTAATACATCAAAGATTGAAAAGAAATAAAGGTTGGATATGATCTT
>JANTPZ010094420.1:0-12375 GCA_025593235.1 Vachellia pachyceras
GCTGTTGTTGGGTAAAATGGCATCTGAAAGTGTAAGTCAACGTTTTATAGAAATATATGTTTCTCCATCTGATAATGTATGAGATAAATGAAGGAATTATTTATTTATTTTTCATCTCGCAGAGTGTTGGTTTGGTCCCTACAAATGACATGAAGGACCCGAATGTTTCGAGTAATTTGCTTATTCCTAGAGCATCTGTATCCACTGATCATGCAAATCAGGCCACCCTATCGTCATCAATTGGAAGTGATGAGAAAAACAATTCTGATGAGAATGTCAATCAAGATCTGGTTTCAGGTTCTAAACTAGGAGGGGATAGTGCAGCTTGTGGAATGTTTTCTGACTTCAACCATCACAGAAGTGTGTACATCGATGAGCGAGTTTTGAAGGCTAATCAGAATGATAAAACTGCAATTCATGGATGTTCTTCTGAGGATGATAAAGTTTGTGGTAATGAAGTTAATGAGAAATTTGATGAGGTTAATGATGTTGCTTCCAGATCTGATGTTCCTTTGGACGTCAGAAATTTATCCAATAATAAGAGTAATGGTAATTGTGAATTCATTGATGAAATAAATGCTGTCAAATGCATGAAAACTGGAATTCATAATTTTGTTAATCAAGATGGAAATGCCAGATGCCCTGAAACCATTTCTTATGGAAATGCACAACCATTTGTTTTCAAAAGCAGTGGACATGAGCTTCCTGTAACATTGGTGGAGGACCTTTGGGAGCAGATAGATTTTGGAAGTGGCAGGTTTCCTCAAAATTTTGAGGAGAAAAGGCGTGCTGCTGATGGATTGGTAGATGTGAATATTAGACAAGGTCCATTTGAGGACAACATGTTGCTAACTAACTCATGCAACTGTCACTCAGAAACTGAAGATGCTTTGAACAGTTTTAGACTACCTGATAATTCAGAAAGCTTTTCAGTTGTCCATTCTCATATTGAGCAAAAAGGTGTTCCATTTAATAGTATGAACATGACGGATGGACTTGATATTGATCCTAATGTCAAAGTGATTGAAGATGTTAAGGATGATCATGCTCCTCATAATGAGGATGTTGTGACAAGTTTTTCACTGGAAATGAGTTCCTCTAATGAGAAAATTTTTGGTTGCCAAATTGACCGTTCATTTACCAGAAGCATTGAAAAAAATTTAGCTATGCCAGCTGGTGATGAAATCCCTTCTGCTTTGAATAATAGTTCAAATATTTTGTCCTGCAAGAGCCCTCAGTTAGACATTATGCCCTGCAACAATGATGCTGCTGTAGATGCTAGTACAGCAAGCATTATAATGGGAAGATCAGATGGATGTGTATCTAATCATTTGAGTAGCAGTATTCAAAATAAATTTGAGGAGGAAGGTCATGATGGAGTGCATAACGCTGATAATTTTGCTTAACAAAGGCGGCTAATGGTGACAAGGTTGAAGTATGCGAGAATGATGAGGCATTCCTAGTATTTGGCCACAACCAGATCGAGTCAGGTGTTGATGTGACAAGCAGTGCATGGAAGAATGTCTAAACAAGCTATGGATGGTAGTTTTGCAGAATGAACTGATTTCCACACTCGTCTGGTTGTATATTCTCGATTTTCTAACAAGGATAATATCCTAGAAAAGGTAATCTTTCTATCTTAATTTACAGTAAGATTGCTTGGATAACTGCTGGAAATTGTTCGATGCACAAGAGCTGGTGTATTTCTAGGTATTCATTTTTCAAGCGCATATGTTGGAATTGATTACAAAATTTATGACGATTGATTTTTTCTTCAAAGATTAATGATTTTTATCTCAAAATTTGCTTCCACAAAACCTCGTAATAAAATGGTTTCCATATGATAATCTCATTTTGAGATCAACCCTGTGGAAAGTGCTGCCATTAAATAGTGGGAATGATTAATGTTTATAGTAGGCTTTTTGACCTACTAATCCAATGGTAGTTTCTCCCTTCTTAGGACATGCATGGTTTTGTAGATGATGGAAGTGTATTTAAAAAAGACGTAAGGAAAAAAATACAAACAAATGATGAAGTTATGATATTTGTTGAAATGATTTTCAAGTGCTTATAAATCGTTGCTTAAGCATGCTACTGTTCAAATTTAGAATACTGTAGTTTTATTTACTTCTTGAAATTCAATTGGAATGTAAATATAAATGGTTTAAGTAAGTAGATGCTCAGGTATTGATGAGAGTCGAGATTTTGATTATGGGGAAAATTGTAAGACCCAAGACAGGATTCCTGTAACGGTTGTCCGTCAAATGTTCTAAATAGAGTAGTGTTATGTGGCAAAATTATGGAAATCGGGTAATGAGTGGCAAAAAGGGAATATGTGCTAATCAAGCTTAGAGAGTGAGAAGCTTGAAAAGTCTGATAGGGAGGGTGTAGGACCCCGTCAAGCTAACAGGACTCTTGTCTTCATACGACTGTTGAATATTGCATCGAATTTCTCTCCTCTGTCCCATCTGTGCACTTTCGCCATATTTGGGATCAAAGAACGTTTCTGGCTCCAGCACTGATGTTTTCTTCCAACTGTGACCAAACACATGCTCTCAGGATTGTATTTGGGATCTTGAACTCGGTCTTGAAATAAATCAAGTTAAAATGTGATAGGATCCTTAAAGATTAGGAGTAACGGTTAATTAGTTTATTTGTTTATTTTATTTATTTAATTATGTTGTGGGTCATTTGGCAAGAAAATAGGAGCTGTTGTTAATGAGTGGGGAGTTAGTTGTTTAGTTAATGGGAGTTCATGTCCATGAGTTTAGGAGAAGTAGTTTCTAATTCTGGTTTTATAAATGTTCCAGCCATATGTAAGCAAAAACATGGATGAATGGAATCAGTTAGTATTGTTTTGAGATTGGAGATTCTCCCTTCTTTTGGTTTCTTTTATCTTTTAAATGTGAGATCTTTGCAGTTGAGAGAAACTAGGAGAGCTTGATGAGTTCTAGATCCTGGAACTCATCATTTGGTATCAGAGCCTTCAATCCATTAATTTCTCTTTCCCACCATCCACTCCAAAATCCACCTCGCATCCCAGTCACTCGTTTCAAAAAAAAAAAATCCCCAATCTATCCCAGACCCAGTCGCTCATTAAAAACAGAGTTGCGTGTCTTCGTCGTCCAGTAATTCCACCAACGTCGTCCATGTTCGAGTAAGCTTATGGGTTCGCAATCGTCGTCAGTTCCTGTTCAGTTTCAATCATCCTTGTCGCGTAAGGCTCCATCTGGTGTTCCAGCTTCACGCTCGTCTTAGCACCAGTTCGAGTCCACGATGAATGCCAAGTCCGCCCATCGTCGCTGCGTCGTCCAAACCCATCACCAGTTCACGTCGCGGCATCCCCGTTCAGTTCGTCTCCTTCGTCTGGGTCGTGTCATTCCACTCCACTTCGCCGTCGCAACCCCAGTCGCTGTCGCATGCTCAGTCGCCGTCGTGATCTCAGTCCCGTTGAAGACCTGTTCGTTGCTTGCTGCCCCGCCCATTTCGTGCCCTTCCGCGTCGTGCCCTTCCACCTCGTCGCCCAAAGGTGTCCAGATCATTTCGAGTCGCACGGGTCGCATCGTCATCGTTGTGTCGTCCATTCATTTCGAGCTGTCCAGTCCCCTTCGCCGTCACCGCTGCTCCTTCGTCCAACACGTCGCTCGTCGTCAGCCCATCCTGGTCAGTCGTCCATTCCGTCGCGGTCACTGACTCAGTCGAGAGCTCCATCCTGTCGGAGTCCCTAGAAGCTCGACCCGGTCTCAGTGCCCATGCTTGTCCCTGTTCGTTGCCCAGTGCTCATGCCAAACCAGTCGTGTCCTCTGCCCAGTCCATGTTCGTGTGCTTAAAAAAAAAAATTCCACCTTGAGGACAAGGTGGTTTTTAAGGGAGGGAGTAATGATAGGATCCTTAAAGATTAGGAGTAACGGTTAATTAGTTTATTTGTTTATTTTATTTATTGAATTATGTTGTTGGTCATTTAGCAAGAAAATAGGAGCTGTTGTTAATGAGTGGGGAGTTAGTTGTTTAGTTAGTGGGAGTTCATGTCCATGAGTTTATTAGAAGTAGTTTCTAATTCTGGTTCTATAAATGTTCTAGCCATATGTAAGCAAAAACATGGATGAATTGAATGATTAGTATTGTTTTGAGATTGGAGATTCTTCCTTCTTTTGGCTTCTTTTATCTTTCAAATGTGAGATCTTTGCAGTTGTGATAAACTAGGAGAGCTTGATGAGTTTTAGATCCTGGAACTCATCAAAATGAATGGCCTCAAGCAATTGGTAGCAGATATGGCCACGAAACTTTTACAGCCAGCTTATCTTGACCTAAATGCTACAGATTCCAGCACAAACAGAGACTGACCCCAGCTATATGTCTGCAGATTGATTCATATACAGTTCTGAGTTTTTTTTTTAAGTTGATTCCCTGCAAGGGCTTTTGGGCCTAAGTTTTTGCAATTTGATGGTAGTGACTTCTGGGGGCTCGTTGTACAGTTCTGATCAATTCTCGGAGGTGACCAGCATGTACGTTTGGTGAGTGTGTATCTCGTAGGGAGAACTCTTTTTAGTCCAAACTTCTTCCTTAGGAAAATGAAGCAATTGTGATGCCTATTTGAGGAATGAATGAAGGTATGCTTTAGCGAGGCATTACTAGTTGATGCCATACCTGAGCTGAACATATTGAAGCAAGGAGTGGTTACTCAATATTGGGACAAGTATGAGTGAGCAACTCTTGTTGGCCAAAAAGTTTGAGCAACTCTTGTTGAACATTGAGTTGTCTGAAGAACTGGCCATGAGTTGCATAGGTTTGACACTGACGATTTAGTTTTGTTGGTTAAGCCTATTAGCTTGGTATTTAACAATGATATCACCAATGGGCATTTGATAGAGTTGGCAAGGACTACTACCAGCATTCTTCAGGGCGAGGGATCAAACCCTGGAGAGTGATAGACGTGATAATTAATGCAACCTCAAAGAGGTTGTCCCATCGGTACCTCGCTACCACCGTAAGGTCTCCTCGCGGGGGTCCGGATTAGTCTGGGGCGGGCAATGAATCCAGGATACTGGATGGTTTATACAAAAAAAAACAATGATATCACCCATTAAGGTGGCTGAGGCAAGTTCATAATTCAAGAATTGAACATGATTAAATTGTTCAACCGGTCATAATTAAATTAATATATTTTTATTTTAATTATTACTAACTACTACTGTAAACGGGAGATGTATAAAAATTAAAGGTAAAAAGAATATGTAAAACTATAATTCAAAAACATTTAGAACATTGATGATTTACTTAATTTATAATTAATGTGTGTGTATGTATTTGCATATTTTTTGCCAATATTTTATTTGTATTTTGTTTTTAAAATTTTATTAAATTAAATACATGAGTGCCTAAATTATCAGTTAGAAATGTAGTTTAAATTAAAAAAAATAACCTATTAAAACAAATTGAATAATCAGTTTTAATTGTTTCATAATGTTGAGTTAAACAATATGTAACTGAATAATAGAACATTCTGATTAATAATCAAAAACAGTTTTGTTTAGGAGGTATTCCTCAACTTATATAACAACATTATCCTTGGGCTTACTTTGATCTACGGCTAATTTATTTATAATTATAAGTTGGGCTATTTCCCACATTCCATTTCAGATTTGGGGTTAGTGTTGGTAATACGGGTTGGGCTTGCGGGCTCAACCCACCAGCCCGTCAAAATAGGTGGGCTGTGGGCTGGCAAAAGCCAGCTCGCCACCTCAACCCGCGGGTTAGATGAGCTGAGCCCGCGGGTTGGCGGGCCAGCTCGCCTAACCCGTTTTTATTTTTATTTTAAAAAAATATATTTTTTATGTATTTTTTTTTACATTTTTTTATCCTAATATTTTTTTACAAAGGAAAAAGTAATATTAAACTCTATTTTAAAGAAATTATTGAACACTTATTCATAGAATTTGAAAGAGAATATCATAAATATGTAATCTTATAGAAAAAACTGAGTAAAAAAAGGAAAAAAAATTTATTTTTTATAAAAAAATAAAAGGTTGACCGATTGCGGGTTGAGAAATACTAGAAAAGACTTTTCATTTAAGGGGAAAAAGGAAGGAGGTAGGGTCGTAGATTAAGGAACTGTTTGGATTAGCGATTTTCGTGAGAGGTGTGAAATGACTAATGAGAGTGCTTTAACAGAAGCTATGGCAAGGGCCTAAATCTAGACATCAAGGTGCAACCATGGCTAACACCCCCTTCTGGTTTCTTCCTTCCATCCCTTCAACGGTAGCTTCGTTTTAAAAGAATAATGTTTATATTCTACGGAAGGAGAATAAATAATCAACTTCCCGTTACGAACTTACGATACGCCCAATCCCAAAATCCCAATCTCCATTTAGACTTAAATTTATGATATTTTCATTTTGGCCCCTCATCACCTCATCCCGGTTCATAAAAGGCCGCTGAATTTTATTCCAACAGGATTATGAATCCAGAGGCAGCAGAGGTTGAAGCTTCGCTCATGAGAAAAAAGGTTGAAGCTTCAATACGCTGATCCTTGACGTAGCCGAAATGCGCTGAATGTTGATTTCAACAATGTAGGGGGAGAAAGGAAAACACCGATTTAAATATATATCCTCTAATTATATCTAACAGAATTATTATATGGAGATTAGAGGGACTTGCAGGAAAACTAATTTTAATGGAGATGAATGAGATGTTAGTCTCGCGATGTAGCGCACGCATGGAAAAGCAAGAGGGGAAAACTGATTAAAAATGTTTTATAAGGCCTACCAGCACTAAAACAATAACCTAACCACAAAATCAAAATCACAGAGCTTTACGATAAAACTGTTCATTCGTTTCCAGAGCGAGGGCCAGCAAAGCAGCACAAAAAGCACAACCAACAACTTTATATATCACAAAGATCTAATCTCTTTTGGTCAGAATGGCAGAACAAGAAATGTAACCAAAGAGGGAGATCCAGAAGAGGAAGAACGCACAATCTGGATAAAGACGAGTCCCTCGGATAATTTGGTCAGAGGATGGATGTATGCCTCCAGAACAATGCCATCAAGAAATCGATTTACAGATCTCAGCCCTTGCAGCCGAAAGGAGAGGCAATTCACTTTCACGATAACCCACCCTACGGATCTTATTTACCCTCACTTACCACCGACGATCACACACAGAGGTGGACCCAGGACCCTGATTTAAAGGGTGTAAATTATTTTTTGATAAGATAAATGAGATTTATTCTTAATATCTTTTGAGAAGAATTTGAGCAAAAATTTAGTGGGTTCAAAATTAGCAAATGAGGGGGTACAAAATAAATCACATAACACTAATATATACCTAATTTTCTAGAAGTTAGGGGTGCGGCTGCACACGCTCAGACCTACGTAGGTCCGCCTATGATCACACACCGTCATAAACGCAACCACAAAAAAAGAAGAAAAGAAAAGAAAAGAAAAGAATCAACCTGCAACCTACGATCAACTGATCAAGCTACGCAGGACCATGTTGGGAAGAGAAAATGGTTCCCGGTTTGTACATATATGATGATGGAAATGGAAAATCACGATTTTCCATCGACGACGGTCTTTTGGTTCAACGAAGGTGATGGAAAATGGCTTCCCACGGGAAGCCCGTACGCGTGAAAATCTTTTCCCACCAAAGCCAAATTTAGTGTCGATGGAAGAGGCAAAAGATGAAGTTGTCCTCCTGCAGCTCTCGCTCTCACTCCTCAGACCGTCTTCTCTGTCGTTGGTGTGCTCATGCGCGCCCTCACTCTTACTGTGTTGCTTGACGTTGCATTGATATCATCGCTGAAGAAGTAGATGTCGTCGTAAAAGACAACGGAGAAGACGATGAAGATGATAGAAGATGACGGCGGAAGACGCAGACGACGGAGGAAGACGTAGACGATGATGCGGAAGATGCACCACATTGTAATCACGATTTTCCACTTACAAATTTTGGTTGTTGTGAGATGCATACATATATAATTATATTATAATAAAGCTTTAAGCACCTTCAAATGGAAGAACAAAGAACAAAAAACGAATGAAGAACGAAGAACGGCGTAGGAGAAGATGAGCTCATCCTCAGCTCATTCGAATGGGCTGAGGATGAGGTGAAAATATTTCACTATGAAGAGGGTGTCATTCGAATGGGAAAAAGGCTCATTCGAATGAGAGGTTTAAAATTTTCAATATGCATTCGAATGTGTTGAAGATATGGTGAAGATGAATGCTCATTCGAATGACACCCTTCCAAATTCCACAATGAAGCTGAAAACGAAGGGTGTCATTCGAATGGGAAAAATGCTTATTCGAATGAGGTTTAAAAATTTCAATATGCATTTAAATGTGTTGGAGATATGGTGAAGATGAAAGGTGTCATTCGAATGAGGCAAAGGCTCATTCGAATGACACCCTTCCAAATTCTGCTATGAAGCTGAAAACGAGGGGTGTCATTCGAATGATAGGTTTAAAATTTTCAATATGCATTCGAATGTGTTGAAGATGTGGTGAAGATGAATGGTGTCATTCGAATGAGCCTTATGTCTCATTCGAATGAGTCCCTTCAAAATTCAATTATGCATTCAAATGTGGTGATATATTCTCAGCTCATCTTCAGCGACAGAGAAAAGAGGAACAAAGGGTGAAGACGAACAAATAAATCGTAACGGAGAAGATGAACTGTAGACGTCGCTGTAGAAGACAACGGAGAAGACGACGAAGATGACAGAAGACGATGGCAGAAAACGCAGATGACAGAGGAAGACGCAGACGACAGAAGATGTGGTGATATATCCACATCTTCACCCTATTCGAATGCAACTATCTTCTTCATCGTCAGTGTCCTCTGCGTGCTCGCTCTTACTGTGTTGGTTGACGTTGCATGCGTCGGCGAAGAAGTAGACGTCGCTGTAGAAGACAACGGAGAAGACGACGAAGATGACAGAAGATGACGGAGGAAGATGCAGACGACAAAGCAAGACGACGGAAGATGTGATTGAGCTCATTGCACCGGCGACGAAGAAAAGACGAACATAGGGTGAAGACAAACGGATAATCGTGTGTTGCATGACGTTGCAAATAAATCATTCATCTCACAACATTTGAAAACAGAATAAGCAAATTGTCACCAGAAAACGGAATAAGCAAATTGTGATCGGAAAACGGAACAAGCAAATGTGACCGAAGAAGACGATGGAGAAGACGCATCTTCACCCTCCATTCGAATGGGGTGAAGATGTGGTCTTCATCCACATCTTCACCTATATATTAATATATATAATTAATAAATATAATATAATTATATATTATATAATTTAATATTAAAGAATAAATATAATAAGTTAATTTTTATTAATAAATACTTGTATTTATAAAAAACACTTTATATTTGTCATTAGGGGCAATATAGTCATTTGATACAATTTTCCTACTCTCTTTCCTACAATCTTAACCCAACCAAACAAAAATTTTTCCATCAACCTATTTTCTATTCCAGTGGCAACCAAACAAAAATTTTCCTTTTCATTCTATTCCATCTCATTCCATCTGATTCTTTGAACCAAACAGGCCCTAAAGGATATGAAACCCTAGAATTGCCCAATATGGACCTCTACACTGTGGGCTTTGGCTCAACAAATTTCCTGAAAGAGTCTTTTCAAGATACTTTATAGTTATTACCATTACTAACGGGATTAGATCACACCAATGACATTAGGATATTACGGCATGGAAAATTAAGATTCAAATTTTTGTTGGAAGATATATCCATATTTAATGTCTGACAGTGTTTTAAATAGGATTACCTCCAATAGAATGATACATATACTTAAAAAAAATTATTATTATTTTCTAGCTGGTTAGGTGATATAATACTTCTGTTATTTTCTAAGAAGTCCTAAGCCTTCCTCTATTTTCATTCCAAAAAGAAATTAAAATCTTTTATTTTGGTTTAAATGAAAAATACCATATTGTCTTTATTTCATCGTGCACGTTGCTCGCACTGGAGAAAAAAATTTATCAATTAATTATTAGACTAAATGTGATGTATCTTTTTATGCATTATGTTTAAATAAATATTTAATAGCTGTGATTTTAATTTGTAACGATCTTAGATATCTTGATACATAATACATATAGGAGGGGGGATTTTAACAATCCCTGCAACAACCACCAAAAAACCCGTTTTTCCAACCAATGATAAAATTTTTCCTTCCCCCTATTAAATAAGATCCTAAAAAAAAGCATGACCAGAATCAACACAACAGAAGCACTCCAGCAACAGATCGGTTTGGTTGCATGATTGATGAAGGACTAGGGGCTTGAATGGGAATCGTACTTCGAGGGGTATAAAAGAAACTATAAAAGGAAAGAAAGATCTACATCATCATCGTCTCTTTTCACCAAGATAGGAAATGATTAAGGATACGATAATCACTGAGTCCTGAGATGACCTAGCTAAAATATCAGCGCACAAATTTGCTTCTCTATATATAAAAATACAAGTGAACTTGCCACTCTTTAGCCAAGAATCCCTCCCATCATAGAAAAGAATCAGAGATCCATATCTTGTTCATTCCAATTGCAAATCAATCTCCATACAAACTTGTATAAAATCAATCCCCACGAGACGCATATTCTTTATCTACACAGCCCACTGGTCACTTATGCAGAATAAACGAACAAAATATACAGCAGATTCCCATTAACCTTCAAACAAAGAAATCAAACAATCTCAAGCCCCACAACCTCATCAAGCGGGCAGTTTTAGAGCTCAACAAACCCTTGTTAACTTGTTCTTCAGTGGGTTGCTGATCCAGAAGAATTCAGTCAAGACTAACCCAACGAGTATGTAATGTGTGTGAGTATTGTATAAGTTGTTTAGTCCAATTCATAAATTGGCAAGCCCTGCCAAGATAACCCCCTTTTGTATAAATTGCACCCAGCAAGAACCATGGATCAAAAGATGTCATCACCTAAACCTAACCACAACACAAGATATATCATCTTTACTGTCTCTTTTTAATGCTTCAGCCGTCAATTGCTTAGCTGCTTTCTGTGGGTCTCTCATCTCCCAACAATATCAACTGCCTCTTGAATCTTGATTAGACATGACCTGTTGTGTAGTAAAAAACTTTAAATGCAACATATATTTAAACAAGCATTGACTTTTCTAATTGGGAACAATCGTTTGAGCTGCAATAATTCACCTTCCAAAGTCCATCACTTGCCAAGATTAAGATATCAATATCAGAATTTATAGCAGTATTCCGTACATCAGGGTCTGACCGCAAATGTGACTTGAGACTCTTGTCTCCAAATGCACGTGATACAGCTAACTGTCCATTCACCCTAGGCACATCACCTGAGAAGCAGCAGAGATCATCATTCATGGTAGGGTTTATAGCTACTCAACGGCATATTCTCATCATAAAAATACTATACTTACAACATACGCATGCAATAACCGCTTAACCAGTACATTCCTACACTAGAACCATCAATTTTGTTTTTGCTTATTTTTTGTTACTCTATCGTCAGTTCTTTCATCACCAGCTGCTCAAGCTTATGAGTGGCAGTGAATCTCAGATCACCACCGACAGCACATACTCACACTATTCTAACACTCTCAAATTGAAGATTATTCAAGCTAATGCGTACTTCTTGAGTTGCACAACAAATCACCCAACAAAACAAAATTTTAGAGCTGAAATTCTCCATTTGCCCTTTGTTTCAACCAAGGTTCTAGGCCACAGCCCAAAACCTCACATCACCTAATTCATACTACGAAAGTACTGAAAAACAAAGTGAAACATCATGCAAGCCCCGGCAAAAACAAAACACCACCATGAATATTATGACCTACACCATATTGAGGCCTTAAGGGACATTAGGAAGGTCGTTCAGCCTTTACTGGACGCAAGAGTGTCTACTTGCATCATATGCACTGTTCTTATAGTTTTGAAGTCGAGTGTCTCTATAAAAGGAACATAGTGAAAAACATTCTAGCAACTGAAAAATGTTTCACTAACTAGATAAAAGTTGGAAAATGTATATTGGAGCTACATTGAATAAACGGAAGACAAGAACTATCCTGGATAATTAGTTGAAACTCTGATAGGATCCTAAATATATTATGGCATAGGAATAGGAAGTTAGTTGTTGACTTAGTCATAAATGTTTGTTATTCATTAATTATTTTAATTAAGTGAAGAGTCAGTTTATGTTAGTGGCATAGTAGGAGTTAGTTTTAGTTAATGGGTTAGTTTTAGTTAGTGGGAGTATACATGTCCTAAAAAGGAGGGAGTTAGTTATAATTCTCTTCCTATAAATATCTAGCTTATTGTAATCCAAACCATCGATGAATGAATGAATGAGTATT
>JANTPZ010094422.1:0-14740 GCA_025593235.1 Vachellia pachyceras
AAAGAAAGAAAAAGGATGCAGAAGGTGGTGTGAAGATAAGAGAAAGGGGAAAAGTGAGGGAGGAGGTTTGAGTGTTGAGGAAGAGAGAAAAGAAAAAAGAGAGGATGGTGGCGTGACGAAAAGTGAAAAGGGATGAGTGAGGGGAAAGGTTTGAGTGAATGCAGAAGAACAAATTTTAAAAATTTTTCTAATCCTCTTTTAAATCTATCAAAGGCGTTTAGACAGAGTAGTTAAAATAATATCTTATTTTTGCAGTTCTTGAATTTGTGGCAAACAATAATCTTTTATCGATTCTTGGAAATCCGATGTTTAAGAGTCAATCTTATTTGATTGCCTCCCTTTATTGGTATTCACGCAAACAGTCCCCAACAATGGCAATGTGCTAGCGCCCTTGGTTTCACTCTCTCTGGGGTTTCGATGGCTCACTCAATCAAATTTGAAAACGCTTCCCCTCTATTGCTCATGAGTCCTCATATTTATAGAACTCATGAAGTACATTATAATTTAAGATTAATCTTTTATTAATCTTGAAAATCTGAATTTGATAAAGATATTCAAGATTAATCTTTTATTAATTTTGAAAATTTGAATCTTGAAAGATAGATCAATCTTGAATCTCCAAAAGATATTCATATTAATATTGAAATTTGAATTCCAAATGATATTCAAGATTAATTTTTATTAACCTTGATATTCAAATGTTGATATTAAAATTATAAAATTCGAATTTAGATTAATCTGATTTGATCAAATCATATCTATTAAATTAATCAAAACAATGAGCCAATCATTTAATTTATCTTTATAAATTAAATCTAAATATAAATATTAGTTATTTAATTTATCAAATAAATTAAATATTAAAACTAACATACATTAACATTAACTATGTAATATTAATGTAATTTCGAATTTATATATAATATATAATTCAAAAAGCCCTAGAATTAAAGCACGTGTTGGGCTTGCTCTTGCGTGCGACCCTGTAGACCTACATGAAGTTGGCAGTCGACTAAATTGAGTATTAGCCTACAAATCGCAAGCAACCTCTAGTAATACATTACAACTACCAAAATCATATGAGAATCGTCAGCACGACACAACCTTTCATGCAACTATATCATGTCTCTTTTTTAGATGATATCTTGGTCAAGGATGAGGCATGGATAACGTAATCCTCCTATTCCTCACAATCACCTTCTCGATCCTTAAGTAGTATGATCTCAGAAACGAAAACTCCTTTTTATTATAGAATTAGATATAGTGCTCTGCTTAGAGGTTTTCCAGCTTACCGCGCCACCATTAAATAGAAACACATATCCTGACAGCAATTTAAAATCATCTTGGTCAGTTTGGAAATTTTCGTCTATATAACCAATTACACAAATTTCATTATCCAAACCACCATATAATAAGAAAAAATCATTAATCCTTCTAACATACTTAAGGATATTCTTGATACCAGTTCATTGACCTTTACCAGAATATTACCAGTATCTACTAGTTATACTTAACATAAATGAGACATCTGATCGAGTACAAAACATGGCATACATGATGGATCCGAGGTATATGGAACTTTACTCATATGATCTCTTTGATCCGGTGTTTTAGAATACAAACCATTGGAGAGAAGGATGCCATGATACATGGGTATGTAACCCCTTTTTGAATCCTGCATACTAAAGCCATGCAGTATTTTGTCTATATATGTATTTTGATTTAAGCTTATAAGCCTCTTGGATCCATCTCTATAAATCATAATCCCTAAGATGTAAGTGGCTTTGTCCAAGTCCATTATTGAAAAAGACTTTCCTAAACAAGACTTAACACTTTGCAAGGTAGGAATGCCATTCTCAATAAGTAGGATGTCATCTACATAAAGCACTAGGAATACAATTGTGCTCCCACTAACCTTCTTATAAGCATAAGGTTCATCCATGTTTCAAATGAATTCAAACTCTTTGACTATTTCATCAAAACGATGAATCCAACTTCATGATACTTGCTTCAATCCATAAATAGATCGTTGAAACTTGCATATTTTACCAGAGTCCTCTAATGTACAAAACCTTTTATGTACACATCCTCAAGGAGCATTCCACTAAGGAAGGCTGTTTTGACGTTCATCCGCCATATTTCATAATCATAATATGCTACAATAGTACGAAGGATTCTGATTGACTTGGCCATCACAACTTGACATGAAAATTGTTTTAAACAATTTATTTGGTACAATGAAAATGTTATTTGTATTTCAATTGGTTTAGATTTATTATTTGGTCATTATATAGTTTTATAATTAATTTTCACTATAAATGGATTGCAAATAAATTTATATTAGGTGATTATTTATTTAATTTTTGTATTAAAATCGTATTTACGCTATTATGTAGATTTATTTGGTGACTGGACTATATTTGATTGCTTTATTTTCAAAGCTAATGAGATTTAGCTTGAAATTGAGGTAAATGGGATTACTTTCTTTTAAATGCTTGTTGTGGACTGTAAGTTGTTTTTTAAACCTTACTTTCTTTATCAAAAAATTTAATTGTGGTTTAGAAAATTTTACATATTTTTATATATGAAATTTGTTCAGTGAAGCAGTGTATTTTTAAACTGTATGAGTGTTTTGTTATATATAAGATAATGTGACATTTGTGATGAATGATATGAACATGGCATCGAAATTGTATGAGGGGTGTGCATTTATATTTATACGTGTTATATTGTAGGGTTATTTCGGGAGAACGAGGAGAGGTGAGTTATTGTACCCTCAACTTTTGCTGATCCTTGGCCTGAATTTAAGCTAAGTAGGTGTGGGTGGACAACCTTGGCCTGTTGCAGGTGGTATGGGAGGGGACAATGTTCTTGAAGTGACTAACTAGCCATTGGTCAAGTATACTAGCATTGATAGGTTGTATCATATCCAGAAGTTATAAGGCAGAGCAGGTGGATAGGGGGTTAACTGCCTTTGATAAATATTATGTTATAATATTATTATATTGACAAACCTGCTTCTTTGATTTGCATGCATATCCTGCATATGTTAGAAATTGATTTTGGTTATTGAGACTTTATATCTCATCCCGCGATTATTACATTTTTTAAGTGAGACCTTTAATTCTGATTAAGGCTGAGGGAAGCTGCTAGAGTCATAAATATTAAGCCTTGTAGGCCCTTTTTAGTATTGGTATTGCATTGAATTTTATATTTGACATGTAAGGCCCATTATTATACATCATGATGCATTGTATTTTGGAATGACTGGCAAGGAGAACTTGTGGATAATGTGTTATTAATTCATTATTTGTGCCGAGTGAATCAGATTTTATGTGACAATTTGTGGACGAATCTTATATCAAGGATCCAGGGTACTTTATTAAAGGAAATTACTTCCACATAATTCTATCTTTATTTAATTATTTTGGTTAAATTATTATAGTATAGAATTTGATCTTTTCACTGATTGTAATTCTATTTCTTTATCCATTATATAAATGAGAAGGCCAAGGTACACAGTAGCTGCCATGGAATATTCATAATATTTTCCCCTGATTTCATTGTTAATATCAAAGCAAGGTTCCAATCATTGGATCTGGGGGTTATGGGCCCACCAGGCATGGAACTTTGATATACTTGTTCGTATACCTATGCCAAAAGTGCTCCAACCTTTTGGGTGTATATGTTATCTCTGTTTTATAGTCATAAAACAGTAGCATTAGTAACAATAGATTAATAGGCATAAATTTCAATTTCATAGTCAAAAGTACGTGTTGCTAAGTCACATTCCACAACATAAATGGTATAAATGTCTTATGCTCCGTCTGGTACGCAGAATTGATTTTGATGAAAATGGAAATGGAGATAGAGTTTAAAAGTATGTTTGGTATGTCTTGGAAATGAATCTCGATTTGTACATAAAATGACCAAAATGCCCTTATGATATAACAATATTTGGCCTTCATTCTATTCCGGTGAAAAGGTATAATTTTTCCGGCACCCATTTTTTCCGGCAAAAACGCAGACGAGATGTGAGCAAGGAAAGTTGACACATGCACCCATTTTTCCTGGCGAAAAGGTACCCATTTTTTGCTTGACGCCTCCTACCTTCGACAAACTTGCGTGGTTCACTTCCAGGTCTGGCTCCTTCAATGCCACCATCAACCTTGCCGATGGGTGTTTCTTCCTGCTGCATTGAATCCGAATCATCGTGTCCCACCCTATGATCTTCACGTTGATGTCCAGATCACGGATCTTGCTCGCTAGAGGTAACACCGAATCTTTGTGGGCTAGCTCGATTTCCTTCTTCATTGAATCCAATTGGCTTTGCAGTTCTTTCTTGTTTGATTCCATTCTCTCAAGCTTCGATTTGTCTCTAGTTTCGAAAATAGCTCTGCAATTCGTTCTTGTCTGATTCCATTGTCTCAAGCTTCGACTCAAGCTTCTTCACCGACTTCCGTTACTGGATAAGGGGTTGCAAGATGGAGGTCGCCGCCGTGGGTTGCCGGAGGTCACCGTTAGCGTTGCAGGTATGTGCTTGCCGCTAGAGGTCATCATTGCTTTTTGGCCAATTGGAGGTCATCATCGCTGGATGGAAGTGGTGAGGGCAAAAATGAATTTTGGGGGGTGGAATTGCAAAACTGAACTTAAGGCATAGAATTCATTTTTAGCATTTTTTGGATATGGAAATGGAATTGTGGTAAATTCCATCCAACCAAACATGTTATGATCATGGAATTGGATTCTATTTCCATGTGTCAGATTCCACCCTACCAAACAAGGCATTAGTGCTTCTGGGCACGTACGCATATATATACTTTCTTTATTCAACTGTTTATTAAAAGATTTTTATTTAATGACATTTTAGCCATTTAACTATTACCCATTTTTTCTCTTTGTTTTCTCTCGTCCATCGAAGCAGAATGAGTGCTAATATTTTCTCTTCACTTTTCTGTTCGTTCCATTTTCTCTCCTCCCATTTTCTTTCCCCTCAACTTTTCTTTCCGTCCAAATAGAGCATTTAAGTTTACATTAAGTTTTAGTTTGGTCTTGAAAGTTTAAAAAATGCACTTTTAATCCTTTATCGTTAACATCGTTAGTTTTACTTAAAGAAAAATACTAATTTAATAATCATTCAGCAATTAAATGATATTAACATATACTTCAATATTTAATATTTAATATACTTTTTTATATTTTAAAGTTTAACAATATTTTATCAGCATCTAATTGCCTAATCACTATTTAAATTTACTGATTCATCATTTTCCGTTAAGTAAAACTAACATTGTTAACAAGTAAGGATTAAAAGTGCACTTTTTAAAGTTAAAAGATTAAATTGAAACGTGACGCAAACTTAAATGATGAAACATAAACTTTATTTTATTCTAGAACACTTATCTGTATATCATTAATTAAATTATATATCATTTTATAAAACAAACAAATTATTTTAAGAAAAAAATGATAAATACATAAGTTTACTTAACATGTTTAACATCATTCCAAAAAATTCAACCGACAAAATAAAAAAGTAGTAGTATAAGTGTTGGTGAGAGCTGCCAAAAAGCACTATTTAATCCAACCCAACGTTTAAGCCCCAAACCAATTGAAGCTCACCGGTATAATTTTTTCAAAATCTACGTTCATGGACAAGCTCGTAAAGCATCTCACAAACACATTGATAAAAAGCACATAGAGAATCCAACAAAAGCCTAGAATCACAATTATTTTTCCCACGATAAAATTTAGATGAGTTGGTTCTTTGAGGTCCACCAGGAGTATCACAATTATTATTTCCCAAGGAGATGTGCTGAAAGTTTTCAGCATCTACTTTTCCTGGAGAAAGGTCGCAATTAAAAATTGATCAAGTTCTTCTCTTTCAAGCTTTCCACTGTATCCCTGACACTCACTTCCAGGGGAATAAACTCAACCCCCAAGTTCCTTGCCTTTTCTTTGGAAACTTGATACACCGGCATGAAGGGCTTATCGTTCTCACACCTAACAAGCCATTAAGAAGTGAAGTGAGCAAAAATTTGAGGGAAAAACTTGAATTAAACAGGCAATGTCAAGGTAATTATTACCTAAGAATATAAGAAGTGAGTGCAACATCTGGGAATTTAGTCAACTTACTTCTGGGGGAGTTGTAAAGTTGGATATAGGTCATGCAAAATCTTGACAATGTCAGAGTAGTGGGCTACTGTCTCAACCAAACAATACCTTCCGCTAGCTGAAGAAACCTCCAATGCTTGAATATGAGCATCTGCAACATCCTTCACATGAATCCAGCCCAGAGAAAAATTTGGAAATGTCTGTGCACCTGCATCAAACAAGTTTGTTTGGCAATAGTCCAAGGAGCAACATAAACAGTTTTCTCTAGGGGCCAAAACAAGAAATTGTTTTGCACATTCAAATCAGCTAACAACTCTCAGAATAATAACAACAATACTCTTTACGACATGAACCTTTTTTTTTTTTTGGTGAAATACGACATGAACCTTATGAATCAACGAAAATTACCATTTAATAATTTTGATATTGCAGCAGAACTTTCGTTAAGTGATGGTTGCAAGAGTGGTCCAATCACCACTGCTGGGTTGAGAGCAACCATGTCAATGTTGTTTTCGTTTGCAAATTTCCAGGCAGCATCTTCGGCCAAAGTCTTGGAAAGTGTATACCACATCTGAAAGGACAAAGCGAAAATAGCAGGAAACTCGAAAGGCATCATAAAATATTATTTGTGACAAATACCATATTAGCACACATTGGAAGTTGGAACGAATTCATTGCAATACTGCAGCAATTTTCTAGAACATACAAGTTTCAGAGTACCGTACCGATTTGTTATCAAATAAACTAATTATAAAGATGGCTGAAGTAGTTTATCAAGTGTAATGGGTAATCTCTGCATCACATTACAACCAATTACAAGGGACCAACCTTTATCATAATTGAAACACGAAGCTTTCATACAGAATAAAGTCACAAAAATAAATGAGCCAAGAATTAGTTGCACATTACATTCAGAATGATTTACAACCACTGGGAACATCCATTTATGAAGGAGAAATAAAAACACAAAACTAAGGATCATGAAGGATAAGAACTCGTGGATATTTAGAATATAAAGAAATCCCTGATTAGCACAAACAAAGCATAGGTAGATGATTATATAATGAATGAGGAAATACCCCTAATAACCTTAAATTTTGCATGTGAAAAATGAACAATTTCACAACATCATTGACAATTTCTCACAACTGTAATGAATGATTGGAGTATATAGAAATCAAATAGGGCCTGTAAGCCTTGGAACAAGCTCAGCTTCTCAACCTCGATTGAGTGCACATTGTTGACAATGATACTTTAGGGGGCAAAAGTGATAAGGTTTCTTTTCAAAAGTGGAAAGCAAAGTTTACTTCAGACGATAACAAGGCAGATAATTTTGAAAGAAAAGCCTAATTGATATGAACACAGACTTTACTTTTTTTTTTTTGGGTTTTATATGGCTTCAAACAATAACTTTACATTAAGAACACATTCGAATATTTTGCTTTGCATATGTCCACAATAATAGTCAAGAAATTGTCTTGTATCTATTTCTTCTGGAGAAGAAATGCCTTCAATTTTAGTTTAATGTCGCTCACAATTCAAGTGAATGTAAGCAATCACTGTCTGTAAAGGTCACCTGCCAAAATAACAAAACATAGCCACATCTATTCTGATAAGCCATTGTGTAATAATTCAAGTGAGTGTAAGACTTGCAGTTGGCATTTAGATTGAGAACAGACTTTCTCAACTCTATGATCCATTAAGTACAATCACACATGCAATGTGCAATAATTGCAAGCTTCAACGCAGTGTTAGTATAATGGAATATAGTACATACCTTATATTCCCTGCAGATATCTGGATTCGAAAACCAAGTCTCATCAACTACAACTTCCGGAGTTTTGGGTTTTCCATTATATGTAACTGAAGCAATGGACGAAGTTATAATAACTCGTTTCACAGATGGTTCTTTTGCACATGATTTGAGAACATTAAGAGTTCCTTTGACTGCTGGATCAATTAATTCAGTCTGAAACAGGAAAAAAGTTAGAATTTAGTAAGAAAACTTTTTTGACCAGACAACAACAACATGATAATTTTAAATATTGTCGGCCTTGTGAAAAATATAAACTCGTGGGAGCCCAACAAATTCGAAAGCCAAAATACAAAATCCTTAATACGAAATAGTTCATAGTTAATACAAATTTCTGTCCATAACCGAAGGATTTCAGGAAAATCTAAAAGCAGCTTACTCTGCGGCGCATAAGAATTCACCGCTCTATTTGATGTCAATCATGATAAGATATTCCAGATTTCACAATACTGACTAATAATTCATACAGGAATCAAAATAAGTCAATCATAAATGAGCCTTACAGCCAAATGCCTAAGTTATATCCATATCTTTGCATCTAAAAGACATTATTTTCATGGCCTGTTACATTTTAGATAGTGGGCACCGAGGCACCTAAGGCGTGGTACTCTATTCTCAGCATAAGTTTAGCATAAATCTCCAGTTTGCCCAACAGTCAATGGAAAACTCAGAAATTGTGATACTTGAACTCTTACAGTGCATTTGAACTTACCATGCAATCAATACAAAGAGATTGTTTTACTACTTGCCAAGGGCAAAGAAAGGAGAAAGCTACTAGAAGGCTCACTATGTGTTATGTATTTGGAAAATTGGACAAAATGAAATGCTGGAGCTTTTGTCTTCCTGTTATTGGACCTTTTATTTCTATGCAGGAATAGTTTCCTAATTTGTCACGTCAAAATGGGTAAAAGATAATCAGCAGAAGATGAAAATTGGTAAAGAGATTCTTTAACCAGGTTGAACCATTTAAAGAGAATCATTTCATGAAGTAGACTGTCTTGATGTCAACCTGCGGGTCTTTGACATTGACAGCACAAGGAGATGCAGTATGAAAGACGCCCTCACACCCCTCAACAGCCAGGTCAAAGGAACCTTCTTCCATGAGATTTGCTTTAATCAGCTGCAGTCTCTCCTCTGCCCCATCAAGTTTGAGCAAGTGGTCTAGCTTTACTGGATCATCTGCAAGGAGTTACAAACCATCACTAGTATGTTACTCAAAATGATGTAGTATAGCAGTTAAGAAACGACAACATAGAAAATCGGTTCCTCTCACATGATAGAGTAACTTTAAATGCAAAATGAAACAGAGCAATTAAGGAATTGATGTATCGTGTCTGATTTAGTCATTTCCCTCGTAGTCATCTCCATCCAATACAGCTTTACGTTTTTTTTACTTCTCCATGCATCATTCCTTCAACTTCCAGCAGCCAAACAATAAAAACCAAAATCATATTCCATGTCCAATTGCCTGCTAATGACTAGAAATCAAAACTTGAATTTCCACACAAAACCGTAACCAGAAATCGCAATACAACAAACAAGTGAAACAAGATATGAGCTTATATCTCACATGCACAAAAATTGATTGTGGTTCATGTCAAGTGTTAAATAAATCCATACAAATCGAAGAAGAAGAAGAAGAAGAAGACAACGAAACAGAATTTCCGTCGGTATAAAAGAGAGAATACGCACTTGGGTCACGAACAGTGGCCTTGACAGTATAACCACGAAGGAGAAGGAGCTTGACAAGCCATGAAGCAATAAAGCCAGAAGCACCAGTGACGCACACCACCTTCCCTGTTCCCGTGTTGCTTTCCATTCTCTTTCCTTCTTCCTAATCCACTGATTGAACCCAGGCAAGTCTTCAGCTTGGATTTTACCTCTCGGCTTTGAATTGTACCCATTGTTCACCAAAGCGTCGATTGAGACCTGCAACTTGTCGACGGGTGTGCGTTTGCAGTTAACAGGTGTACCCTCTCGTATTGAAGGCCGCAGGGAGCGTTCCAATTTCATGCATGCGGTTGGCATTTGAGCAAATAAATTGCAGTAAATGACATTTATTAGCAGCGTAGGATTTTGGTTTCTTCTGTCACGAGAAGATTGACTTTTTTTATCAATTAAAAAAATTAAAAAAATTATTTAAAAGTATCGATATATATCAGGTTTATAGGTAAGATAAATTAGTTTGTAGAAAAATAATAAATATAAATTCTTAAATAATTTATTAGAAAAAATTGAGGAAAATTCCTTCATTGGGGAATTAATTAGAGAATAAGACTAGTTCAATTGCACAAGATGTGGAAGCTTAATTGTATATATGTGAAATGTCTTATTTTACAATTAATTGGAAAACTTCTCAAATTCTCTCTAATTTATTTAACTTTTTTAATATACAATATAAATTATTTATCTTTTATATTAAATATCTGAAACTTGGATTGAATATTATTAATACTTGAATTTCAATTTTATCCTCATTTACCTTTCATTGAAAAGAGATAAGGAAGAAACATACCTGAGAATGCTTTATACATGTTGAGAGAGAGTTTAGATCAAGGCAATTTGTAAACTTGAAAATTTTATTTATCTGATTTTATCTATAAGTCACTCCGAACATATTTGATATAAATAAAAAAACTCATATTTATCGATTTTTCTTTAAAATTTAACCACTTTTTAATTTTATCTCAATATAATATATATTAAACCGTATGAAAACAAAATCAACATAATAATAAATAAAAGGTAAATTGTCCATTCAAATGAATGAAAATTTAAAGATGTTACTTAAAAATAGAATTAAAAATTCATTCCCCCTATTGTGAAATTATATATATGTGTGGATGTCCATTAAGCTCTTTGGATTCCTCTTAGGATCCTCTCCCTCTTGATGCTAAATTCCATAACCTCCAACCCTTATTATTCCTATGCTTAATGCCATAAAAGCCATAACCTCTAATGTTTTTATGTATATCATAATGTGGATTAATCCTTGTGACTTTTGGAAGGATTTGGTGCCTATAAATAGAGTTGTAATACAAATGGTTGGTTGTACTTGGAATCATATGGAATGAGATATGCTCCCTTGCTTCTTCTCTCAATTTCCTCTTCTACTATTCTCTTCTTCTACTCTCCAATTTTCTTTACTTTCACAACACGTTATCAGCACGAAGCTCTACCAATTGCGTATCTCCTTATAGTTGTCGTAAAAATTTCTTCTTCTTCTTCTTCTATATTTTATTTGATCCATATATTTATGATAATCTAAACCATTATATGGAATTAAAGATATTTTTTTACCGATCGTTTTATACATCGGGTTCCATGGTTAAAATTGGAGATTATTGTTACTTCATTTTAATATCCTTCATAAGTTTTTTTATTTATATTGGAGATTATTTATATTTATATTATATTATGTGGTTATTTATATTTTATGTCGTTATATTATATTTATATTTCATTTGTTTATTTACTTATTTAATATTTGTATTTAACTATTTTATTTCATGTTATATTCTGTTATTTATATTGTGCTATTTATTTATATGGTTGTATATATACATTTTTATTTATTTATTGCTCATGCACACACATATATATGCTATATTTATTTAATATTTATTGCATATTTATTTATATACACATTTATTTATATTGACATATATATTTTCCTACCTCCCTATATATATCGTCATCCCCCTTTATAGATATTTATTTCATGTTGTTATATTATGTTATTTATTTGATATTTATATTTCATTGATTTAATTCTTTTATTATTTGCATTTATATATTAAATTGTTTCATTTTATTTATATTTAATTTATTTATGTTATCTTTTCATTTTCTTTTAACATTATGTATGAACATTCTCATTACATTATTGCTAATTAGTCTGCATATTGTTATGCTCTCTTCCAGTACACGACATCTTTGAATATTTAACTCAGGAAAACTGCATGATCAACACCACTACTTTGGTCTAATTTATTTCCTGTTCTTTTTATTTATTCACTTAAATATTTCTTTCACGTGTATGTATGTATTACTCCCTCCGGCCTAAATATTAACTAAATATGAGGTGCTAAATATTGCCTATTTGAGGGATTCAGTTAGGTCCTATGAGGTCCCATTCCCTTTCGTTTCCCGTATTAAATTTTTCTTTTATGATACCTCTATTTACTGAGGCAACTTTTATCTCTGCAAATTTAATTAAAGTTTAATTAATTATTAAATGACAAGATTATTTGTGGAAAAGTGTCACAAATTCTCTACTTACTAATTACAAATAACCAATTTATTTACTTTTTCTATATTTTACAAAGTCGATAATAGGACCTTTCATTTAGGACTGGAGGGAGTATGGTGAGACTTGTGAATTTGTGGTTGCTTCTTCACTCAATTCAGAAATTTAGTTGCAATTTTTGTGGTTCTTCTATATGCTATTATATGAACCTAAATGCATCAAATGTCCATTTTTTTTCCTTGTCGTTGAAATTTTGTCCTTCATTTTAACCCCTACACATTGTTTTCAATAAATTGAATTATTGGAGGAAGTAAATCAAATGCAGAAATGCTAACCAAAGGGTAAGTGGTGTAAGTAGGTTTCCTCTCAAATAATACTTTCTGACAACCTATCGAGTGGTGCTTTATATTTCTCGATTGTTTGGTAACGTGTAGCAAAAGAATGCGTTTCAGCCTTTGTTTTCATTTTCTGAAAATGAATTTTCTTTGATTGGCTACAGGACCGTTGTTTCCTTAAAGATGACTTTATACTCTCAAAATCTTAATTTAATGTGTGGTGTATTTTATTTTTACTTATATTTTTAATCTACTACTCTCTGATTTGTGTGTGTTATTTTATTGTTAACTTTATTTATATTATTTATTGTTATTGTTGTTATTGTTTATTATTTTCTATCTTTCTGTTACTCATATTCATTTATATTGTGATATTCACATTATTACATCTATACTTAGTTATTGCTTCATTTATATTTGTTTATATTATTGATATAAGCTCCCTCTATATATAATATATAATTATACAATGTATTTATATTATTGTTTATTTAAATTTACTGAATTTATTTCATTATAATCTTATTTCAATTTAATGGTCAGCAACCAAGATATTTCTGTAATTGTGATTGAATGACCTGAAGTCACATCACTATTGTAACAATTCTTTTACGGAAGAACACTATAGATACTTGCAAATAGCAAAAAAAAAAATTGTGCCATTTGAATAATCAGATTGCTACAAATATCAAAGCTCTAAAAGCTTAATGTTCAAACATCAAAATTTAGTAGCTTTTAAAGATTTTACCTTTGGTCCAAAAGATCAATGCTTGAAAGAAGTGATGATGCACTATGGAAATACAAAAAGATGATGGTTATGATCATATTATGGTATTGATTGAAAATTGAGCCTTTTAATGGCATCAAAGTTATAAGAAAATGTTACAATATGATGGGAAGTCATATAGAAAAATACATATCCATCCATTGAAAACAGGTTAAATTGGTTGGTTATGAAACCATCAATAACCATAGAATTTATATTGTTATATAATAATATATGTTATTTCCTGAAGAACTATCTGCTACTAAATTGATATAGTTCCTGAAGAACTATATGTTACAAAATTGATATAGTTGATGAAGAGCTAGTTTAGTTCCTGAAGAACTAATATAAATTTTCAATTTATGGGTGGAAAAAGAAGTGATGATGAAAAGTATGACCCATAAATCTATAAAGAGTTTTGGTTCACTCAAAAGTCTAAAGATGATATCCCAATTGGATTGAAATCCAAAATTGTATGAAAGTCATGAGATATAAAGACTTTCAAGTGAAATCATTGAATAAGAAAAGCATGATTATATGACTCACATTTGAGGGGGAGATAATTATAATACAAATGTGAGTTAATTTTGTATATATTTCCATTTATGAGGGAAAGATTGTTAAGCCATTTGATCTCCCAAAACGGATGTTAGACCTCCCAAAATTGGATGTCATGTTAAATGTCATATTGAGATTTTGATACAATATGTTATGAAAATTGAAAAGTTATTATAGTAAACAAGAAGTTTACTAATATAAACAAAGTTATTGTTGGCATGACTTGTTTGATCATCCGAGTCATATAAGATGCAATATAATGTTAAAGATTGTATGTTGACATATATTCAAGAGCCGGAAAATTCTTTATGAATAGCCATCACATTATACATAATTTAAAGGTTATAATGTGATGCTTGTTATCAATAGAATATGAATCATCAGAAGATCATTGGTTATGATTTGAAATGGATCTCTACACTTCTGAAAATATATTAGTTTGTATGGGCCTATACGAAAAGCATGTAAACCATACAAGTATTCAAAAAGTTTGATAGATGCATCTATAATATGGTTACATGTGTGATTATTAGTAACTTGCAACCTGAAGTTTGCAGAATTGTTTGAATAAATCATTATGTTCATGAGTACACAATTTCCAGATTATACGATCCATAATAATTTATTAAAGCCTCCATATATAGCTTGACCAATGTTTATGATGAGAACAAGATTATTATTTCAGTGTTGGTATACCTAACTTAATATATTGCATCACTTATACATATTAAGCCAACAATATTCTCCCCGTGAAATTGACTTTTGGTCAGGAGCTAGATATTTTCCATATTAAATGTTTGAATGTGAAATGTTTATTCTTATTGATCCACAATAATGCACATAGATGGAAAGTTAAGATAAATGTTGGGCAAGATTCTCCTCCTTATTTGTCTCTAAATGAAACA
>JANTPZ010094423.1:0-10756 GCA_025593235.1 Vachellia pachyceras
TCTATGTATTGGGTCTGTTTTTTTAATCAAACATGCAAAATAAAGGAATTCCATAAAATATATTTTTTTGGCATGAATTGCATAAAATATTTTCTCAACGTACCATAAATTAATTGAGGAATAAAATCATAACGGGAGAAATTGGAATGAGTGTGTTTAGGAATCATTTGAAGTCTATATAATGCATTCTTAGTTCAAAATCCATTTTCTATCACTAGTTGATTGTTTGGGAGAGATAGAAACCAAAATGCGTTGCAGGGTAAAAATGTAAGAAGGAGAAAAAAAAAACTTCTGCACAGAGCATTAGCATAATAACATTCTAAGTCGAGACATGAACACGTTAAATTGCAACCTAAAACATTATAACTACTTTATCTTTTTATTTTTTCAATTCTATCACACTATATAAATAAATAAATATATTATTTAATGAGATTTATTTTTTAAATAATTTTTCACCAAAGTCACTTTTATAACATTTATCTAGACAAGTTTTCATTTTCAAAATGTATTATGGATAAAATTAATTATTCTAACAATTATCCAAAATTTTGAATTTCTTGTAAATAATGCTAACATTTAATTGTTTATACTTTATACCACTTTCCCGTTCTTAGTTTAAAAATCAATTAACTTTTCAAGTATATTTAAAAATTTAAATAAACTGTTCTAATTAAATATGTATTCTGAAATAATTATATATATAAGTTTATTATATATTTGTTTATATGTAGGAATTAACTTTAAAAAATATAAATATATGAGCTAATTAGCTTCCTTAACATTCTAAAAAAATTCGTCTAGTTCTCATTTAATATTACTTCTATTCCTTATTATAAAAGTCAGTTGACTTTTATTAAAAAGATTAATAACGCTTAATATACTACTTAAAAGTTAAAACTATTTATTTATGTATATAATTAATTTATATATTATTTTATAAGTTAAATAAATTAATTTAGAAAAAGTGATGTATATAAATACCCTTAAATAAGGTACTTATTTTTTTTAACATTTTCTATTATTAATTAACTCATTTTTATATTAACTACCGTATTATTTTTTTTTCATGTAGCCTTCTGACATCGTATCTTGCACTCTTTCGTTAATCTTTATTGTCATTTACTGTTATATTACGTATTTGACCAAAAGAGACACTAAAATTGACCTGTAACCTAACGATGTCGTATGAATTCGTCCTACCCCCTCCAGCGCTTTTACAGTGTCACCCTCCAACTTCTATGAAATTTCACGTTATGAGCGCAATTACTCGAAAATTGAGTCAAGTACAAGGGCAATTTCGAGATTTAAGTTTATATATATATATAATTGAGCACAAATTTTTTGTCGGCTTGTTTCCGTAGAGGGCGAGCGATTCTGAGGAAATTCCATTATCCATTAACATCACCCCCCTTTCTGCATATTATCTCCGGGTGCGGTCTCATTCACAAATTAGGGTTTTTTCGTATTGCTGTTCTTCGAATTTGATTCCAGCTATCTAACCATGGTTTCTGATTCAATCACCACCGGTCCTATTCCTTCAGCCGCAAACGCTAAGAAACTGGGCAAGAAAAAAAGGGTTAGATATTGATTTCAGTGTTTACTTTAATTTAATGTAACTGTGATTGTTTAGTTTATGCATTCATTTCTCTGCTATTATTTTCCGTATACTAATAATGCTTCGGGGACTTCAGACCAACAGGTCTGCTAAACTAAAGCAATGTAAGATTGACGCCCGTCGCGAGCAGTGGCTTTCTCAAGGTAGGAACGGTTTTCATGTTTCATTTACATGCATGTTTATTCTACGTATGCGTATATTTCCATCGATATGTTCCTTTCCTAATTTTAGTATTTTGTCAATATATCCGTGGATGGGTACCAGTTATGGTCAAGAAAAAAAATTGCGAGGACGGAGGGGACGATGGCCACGCGCCCGCGATGCCTGTGGGGGAAGACGGCAAACGTTCATGGGAGAAAATGGAGATGAGTCCTAGAGCTGAAGAGATTCATGGATCGATCCATCATGATGGCTACATGGAATCTTTATCCAATAGCCCCTCCAGTGTTGATAGTAGCATTTTGGGGAGCCATGATTCAGGAACAAATTTCAGCGGCGGCAGCAGTGCCGGGTCCTGCTCTGGGAATGTCTCGGAAGAAGAAGGCGATGATGATTGTTTCGATGATTGGGAGGCTGTGGCTGATGCTTTAGCCGCCGATGACAAGCCTCAAAATTCATGTTCAGAGCTGCCCCCCGCTCATGAACCAGTTGTGCAAACGATCTCGCCTCGTGAAATGGCTCATGGGTCGAATTTAGGTGTACGGAGTTCTAAATCCGAGAGTGATAGAATAGTTCCATCGGCCTCTGGCAATAGCCGAGCTTGGAGGCCTGATGATGCTTTTCGTCCTCAGAGTCTTCCTAATCTATCTAGGCAATATAGTTTACCAAATCCAGGCTCCCGTGGTGGAGGAGGGATCCCATGGACACGCCCTGCGGCGCCATCCCCTTGCCCAATATGCTGTGAGGATCTCGACTTGACAGATTCACGTTTTTTACCTTGCTTGTGTGGATTTCGGCTTTGTCTCTTCTGTCACAAGAGGATTCTCGAGCAGGACGGCCGCTGTCCTGGGTGCAGGAAGCCTTATGATTGCAAATCTGTTGAGCCAGGGGCAAACGTCCATGGAGACAGCCTGACTCTTCGTTTGGAGCGCTCGTGTAGCATGATTTATATGACATAAAAGAGTCGTCCCTTGTTGCACCCTTGCATGATATGTATTCTTAGATCTAATTTTCGTGGGTCTTGTTGTAGGTATGGATTTTGTGCCAGAGGGAATCTAGCTGTTTCTCAATGCGAGTTTGGTAGTTATCTTATGGTGCATTTGTTGATGTAGAGTACTCAGGGTGATATGTGAATAGATGATATGGTATAGAAATTTTAATAATTGAACATTACTGCGCATGTTGTTTATTGTTCCTGTGCTTTGACTTTGACTTCGTCTAATATAATGTGTTCTCTGTAGTCTTAGCTCTTCAAATTTCCATGGTGATCATCATATTAAATTCAGCATGCTCATAATTGCCCCTGAATTTCATTATATTGCATTCACGGTTGCTTTCTTCTTTGTAAGCTGTTCTAGATTTTGATGCTATTTCTAATTTGCATGCTCTGCTTTTCTTTGACTCTGCTTCTTTGGAAATCCTTGTTCCTCTGATTTGAGCACCTGATAGATGGGGCAGCAGTAATTTCTGCACATTCCTAGAGAATCTCTGTTATGAGAGATGCAGGACTTAAGGTAAGGAAATATCTTTGTGGCACTGCTATAATTTCTTTTTGTTAATAAATGATTTGTGCAATTGTGCTCGCAGCTTCCATGGGGAAGCATATTAGCTTCCTCTTGTTCTGGTTGTATATGTTTAATATTATATGTCCTATTTATTTTCTGGGACTGATGCTTAGGTTTTTGTCTCATGGTTATTAGTTCTTGTGCTGTTATAACACCTACTTTGTTTTATTGAAGCTTTTATTAAGTGAGATGGAGGGGGAGCTAGTCATTTTTTTGGTTTATAATTTATGATACATTTTCCAAGGGCATAATTGGTTTTATTGTTCTGTTCCTTCGTTGTCAATGTTATATTTTGACAAGGAGACCCAAGAAAGAAATTTGTTATTGTCGAACTATATCCTTTATTTAGAGGTGATTGATGTGCATGTTTTACGCAAATAATTACCGCGGTAGCATCTTATCAAATTCCTCTTCATACGGAAGGATGGCTTTATGATATAGAAAGATATAAAATACGTCAAATGCTTGCCAAAAACAAGATTTTACTGGTAGAGAAACAATTTAGTTGTATGATACTGAATGACAAAAGAAGATGATTATCTTATTACTCCAATTTCTTTTAATCTAATAACCCCTGGAATTGTTCTTGGTGTTATTGGGTAATGGAAGAAGCTTGGTGTGCACGTATTTAAACTTGAATTAGAAAGTAATTTGCTGGCATAGAAAATTTCTATTTTTCATATATATTTTTTTCATTATTTATGTGCTGTACCAAATTACCTCTGTTGGAATTGGATGGTATATGGGCATCCTTCTCTTTCTTGGTTGGAATTGGTTTGGGGATGATGGAAAGTTTTATCAAATATTGGGAGAATATTTAGCTGATGATAACAGATTTTTAACCCGTCTCAATTAATAATTACAATCTGAATCATACCTTCGTGGCCATATTAACTACCTAATGCGTAGGGAAGTGAACGGCTATCTACTTATGGTCACAGATGCATGCCGCCGTGGTAATATTGAGCTTTAGCTCAAGGAAGGTTTCTCTCCGAAGATGATACGCTGTGAACAGGTTCAAACTAATGACAAACTGTATTCTTTATCAATTTACTATGTTGCATGGTGTGTTTTGGTGGGTATTTTGTTCGACCAGCGTGTACAGGAGCTTCTGACGTTCATTTCAAGGTTCTGGGAATGGGAAGGTGGGTGAGATACTAAGATGTAATGAAGCTGTGCCCATTTGCAAAGGTTGTAATTGCACATAGCAAGTTCTAGGCTTTTAATATAGGATCTTTATGGGTGGTCAATTTTTTGTGAAGGATCATGTTTCTGCGTTCTGTCGCCTACGAGGTTCCCTACTTCCCTTCTTTCATGAAGGATGCACTTGCCGTGATGGATAAGGTGTCTCTGGCGGGATACCACAGCCATAAGAAAAGATTTTTAAGGAAACTGAAGAGTTTGCTGCTATGTTACTGTGTAGATATTAATTCTGAATTGGTTTTTCAGGATGTGCCATTATCTGGTACCTTGATCCTTTCACCTTAATGTAAATACATCCATTAAAAACATGATATAAATGTTCTTTAACATACTGCGAATATGTAATTGACGGACTCCTCATGGAGGCCTCAGATTGATGAGTGGTCGTATGTCTCTCTCTCTATCTCTATGTAAATGAGAGAGACTTGCACGCACACACGAGATTTAGTTCGATCTGGAGATAATTTATAAAACTTGGTTTGCAGAAACTATTGATTAGTTTGAATAAGGTTCGAACTGCGGGCTGACTGTTGCCAATTGTTATTTTGGGGGGAATGAGCTTGCTGCTTTTTTAACCAATATTCAGACTTCTCTACTCTTTATTTGCAATGCAAACTTGGCTTCTGTCCAGATTTAAGTATGCCATGGAATAAATACGGCAAATCTCTAGTTCTAGTTGGAAAAAGGAAGAGCATTATTAAACTTGTGGGTTTTGCAAATAGATCTAAAAATGTGTTGTTCTGCATTTCGCGAACCTTTATGCTGCGTTTGGTATCCTGGAAATGAAGCCATGGAATTGGAATTGAGGTTGAAACTGAAAAATGATGTTGTTTGGTTGGTGAGAACCCACTTCCATAGAAGTGAAAATGGGTTCCATAGAACTCATTTGAGTTCCCAACAATTGCTATGGAACTGAGATGACTTCCATGGAAATGGAAGCATATGACCATTATACCCTGCTGATCTCTCCACTCACTGACTTAGATCGACGACGGCATGAAGTGGGCGACGTTAGACGGCACGGTGACGAAGTGGGCAATGAAGGTGGGTGGTCTCCTTCTTCCCCGGCGACGAAGGCAAGCGATGGAGGTCTTCAATCTGCCTGGGCGACGGAGGTGGGCGGAGTCGAAGACGATGAAACGCGGAGTCGAAGTCGAAGACGATGGATGGCAAGATAATGAAACGCGGAGTCATTCGCGACCATCATCAGAACCAGCGACCTTTCTCAGCTCCCAACTCTCTCCTTCTTCCTCCGTCTTGCGTGCGCAAGCCAACCCTCGAGCACCCCACAGCACAACGACGCCTCCAGCTCGTCTCTGCCTCTCGCAGGTTCCAGCTCTACAGGCGATGCCTCTGTTCCAGCATTCTTCTAGTCGAAGGTGGAAGCTGCTGCTTGTCGTCCTGGTCGGAATCTGCTGCTTGTCGTGCTGGTCGGAATCTGCTTGACGACGGTGGCCAACGCCTGTGCTTGTCGGAATTTGCTGCTGCGAGGGAGGGGGATTTTTTGGGGAGGACAATTTTTGTTAGAGGGGTATATTAGTCTTTTTCAAATTATAAATATAAATATTAAATTAAAATAATACACACTTCTCCCGGCATACCAAACATACTTTTAATCTCACATTCCATTTTCAATTTCATCAAAATCAATTCCTCCTACCAAACGGGGCATTAGTGCCCGTTTCATTATTTTTTTGTTGCGATGAAAAGACTTTAGCGCAGGTCGTGAGTTTCTTGGGAGAAAGGTGGCTGGGTATGGTCTGTGAAATATTGATTTTGATTCTTATTTATTCTGGTTTAATGCAACTGCATTAAGCAAAAAAAAAAGAGAGAGAGAAAAAGAAATCCCATGTAAATTTATAGATCCATAGGTCTAATCATTATTAGGTTGCCCATTTTATATTAATCAAAATGTGTAAATGAGACTTAAAGATCGTTTACAAATTCAAAATTCTAAAATTTGCCTTTACATCAGTAAGTGCAAACCATAAATTGTTAGCGGCTTACTCAAGCGGGAACGAACCAATATTGGTCAAGATGAAGATAAAATGCAAGACTTGTGATCTTGATTTATGAATTATGAATAGAACAGGGGAGAATAATTTAATTTTTAAATTTCGTATAATACATGTGGAAGGGCAATACACACTCTTGTCAAAGTTCAGAATCGTGAAAAACTCGAGTGATTAACCGGTGAAGCAAGTTCTCTTCAAGAGAAGCCTGTTTCAGGAAATCAATTTGACTTGTTATACAACATAATATACATAAGACAACCGTGGAAAACAATAAAGGAAGAGGCTATGGAGCATGAACCACAGCACAAAGAGACACATGCCTAATTATTTTTGATCGATATTCATATTTGTGCTAGCAGGCTAGCATATGAATTTTCCAGCCTTGTATTCCTGAGGCAGCTTCCCCTTCCACCACTTCATAAAAGTCGTCTCCTCTAACAACACATCCTTCAACTCCTTCACACCCCACCTGTTGATATCTTCCTCCAACTTCTCAACCCTCTTCTTGAAATCTCCGTCGAACACTCCCTTGTTCGTCTTGCTTATCAGCTCCTCCGCCTCCGCCCAGAAGCATGACTCTGAGCTTTCCCCTCTCTCCTTCCTCTCCATATGCTCAATCCATCTCTGTGTATACCTGTATCTTTTTGGCCTTCCCCTCTCCAGGTACGGTCCTGTATCTTCGTTCTTCAAGTGACGGTAATAGTTGGCTATGTCCAGCGGCTCCACCAGTCGTCCGAACTCTGTTCCTATGTTCACCCAATCTGGGTTCCCTTCGAACTCATCCGGCAGCTCGTAGCGTTTCAGCATTTCGATGACCTCGTCCCACACGCCTGCTAGAACGAGCCTCTCCACATTTGCTTGGAAGTCTTTTGTATCTTTCTGAAGCTTGAACGCATCGTAATATCCCACCCCCCTGGATTTTGCTTACTTCTTTGTAATCTTCTAGCTTCCTCATTGCGGCTACAGCTTTCTCTTTCTGATTGTCTATCTTTGCCTCGTTCCTCTCCTTTTGCTTCTCCAACTCTCCTGCTGCTCTTAGACACAGCCTCGCTCTTGTTCCCTGAAATCAAATCCCTCAAACAACTCATGCTATGAAACTCTTACATTCTCATACCCAAGCAGACATCAAGACACTTTATTAGTGACTACAAATTTTGTCTCTACCCTCTGGTCCTTGATAAAAAGTTAGATAACTAATCTATGGGAACTGAAAATAGTTAAATTAGTTTATTTTAACATGTGTGTGTTGATTTCATAAGAATACATTTTTAATCATATCCATTGTAAATATCCTAGATATAAACCCCCTTACTACATGCATTCTAGGAAAAAATTGTAAATTTAGAAGAGAAATTGAATTGACGTCTAATTTTTAGGATTAGAGTAAACTTAGGTAATGATATTTTCCAGCCTCCAAGGACACACAAGTTTTATAAAAGATATGCAGGTTTCTGTTTCTTGCTTGCATCAGTCCTTATCTAACCATTGAATGCGATGTCTAATTTAGAACTTTGAGGTTTCCTAAAACTAAGTATGTGTAGAACTCATTCACTGCCTCACATGGAATCAGAAATGATTATAGACAAGCACATAACTATTTGTCTTTAGTAAAACTTTCCGTCTATGTTAGTTCAATATAGTAACTTAGCAAGCACAAATAAAAATAGGTAAAAAGATTCAGTGAAGTCTTGATAGAAAAGGGAAGGCATTAGCATGACTTACAAGTCCAAGATCAGTGAGGGCAATGTCAATGTTTGCAGCATGATCAGAACAACCATCTCTAGACAAAGGAACCTCCTCAAGGTGATCCAAATACACCACATTTTGCATCTCCAAGCTTTCTTCAACTTCCTTCAAATACCCTAGATGCTGCAACACCTTCTCCTTCGCCACTCCATCTCCTTCTTCACCCAACACAGCACTGTGGAACAACACCTGGAGCACCGCCTCTGAGTTCTTAATCACCACCAGCCTTCCATTTCCTGTGCAAACCACAAACGTCCCAAACGGCCTGTACGGACTCAGAACGATGAAATTCTTCACCGTTTCCAGCAGCAAGTTGGTGCTCCCCATCAGGCTGCAGGCTCGGTGGCTTGCCACCGTCGCCGCGTTCTTCATCACTGCGTTGTAGAACTCAGAGTACCTTACTGGCTCCGATGATGACGACGACCTGCTCTTCTGGTTCATCAGGACCTGCAGAATCGGGCCCATGGTTTGCTCCACGGACGAGAATGGAGCGAGGGCGATTCGAGGCACGATGTCGTATCTCAGGACAAAGTGGATGAAGAGACGAGACCATTTTTCTCGTTTGGTCGCGTGAGAAAATATGTGGTTCCCGACTAAAGGAGATCCAAAAGTCAAACAGACAGGTGGGTTAGTTACTGAATTAAGCTCTTTTCGGTATTGCTCTTTTCGGTCTCGCTCTAATTTCCAAAGAGTCGCCAGAATCGCCATTGGAGCACCCGAGGAGTGACCAGTGAACACTATCTTTTTCCCATCCGCCGTAGCTTTCTCCACCTGCAAATATACAAGGCGTAATGTTCAATTAAATACCAGAAAACTAACCAACGAAATGATTTAACTTGGAAATTAGAATCATCACCTCTGATTGGAAGGATTTGTTGTTCAATAAGGATTGGAATCTATAGAGAGAAGCTTTGTGGACCAGAGCAGGTTCATCGTTACCGATGCTTCTGAGGGAGGGAAAAGAGAGAGAGATCGATTTTGGTTTCACCAAAAGCTTGATCAGTGTGCCAATCAGAGGCAGAGGAGGAGGGAGCGAAGCTGATGATGAGTTCGGAAGAATTTCCAGAACGATACTTTTCGGAGAGGAAAGGTTTGTCCTTGTGGGATTTTAAGGCTCGTTCACATGACTTCTTGATAAGGTCTTCTCTGACGCCAAGAGCATTTTCAAGACTCTCACTCGCCATTTCTCTGCTTTCTGAATTTTCAAAAAAAGAAGTAATCTAAGTAGGGTGGTGGATGATGGAGCTCGATTTAAAGAACATGGCGATGGAAGCTGCGCAGGAAGATGAGAGGAAGTTTGGGCTTGGAACAAGGACGAGGACGAGGACGAAGACGAACGGAGACTTGACTCCAACAGCCGTTGGCGTGTAAAAACATGCTAATACGACAAGGACTTCGATGAGCGTGTCCAGCAAAACAAAAACAAAAAAAAGGTATGTATTGAATTTTTTTAAAAAAATTTAGTCTAGATGGCAAATAAACAAATTATCGTATTGACAACATGACGTATCGTCAATACAGTATATGATGTTATCAATATAAAAAGTTTATGTTGTCAATTGAAATCTCTCATTAAATATTTTTCTTCACGGAATCATTCCTTAAATAATTTATTTATTTGGGATATAAAATTAAATTTCCCTCCTTTTTTTTATCATTTGCAACTACAACGAAAATGAAATATGAAGAAGTATTAAAATAATACATTTGCATTTGGATTGTCCAGAGCTTGCATCAAAATGGCCCAAAAAATCACATGATTGGATAAAATTAAAAATGCATAGAAATCAATCTACATTATATAGATATCAAGTTTTTATGTGATTTTTCAGGCAACTCCCATGAAAGTTGCAGTCTGACTTAGGACGCCAACCCCCCAGTGATGAAGACCATCTTTACGCCAAAGTCTTTCTTCTTGCCTGGAACACCGTGTCCTCCAACGGTATATATAAATCGAGATAAAATCATTTTGAGATTTGTAAAAATCATTTTAAAATTTATAAAAACCATTTTGAAATCTGTAAAATATCTCAGAATCTGTAAACCATTTTATCCCAACGGAATTCCCAAACACACCTCTTTGTTTGGTTTGCCCGTTTTACCAACGGATGCGCTTACCGAGACAGAATTCATCTCACATATTTTACCTCGGAATCTATGTCCGTTCTCCCAACGGGCTATCCAAACACACCCTTCTAAAAAATTCCTCCAAGGTTCATTTTGGGGGGTATTTAATGATCAACTAACACCTTCATGCAACATTTTTGATATATTCTTGTAATGTATTTTTTTGAGTCATTGGGTCTGTTTGGTAACCATATAAGCCCGGTGCACAGTGGAATTATTTGCAAACGCTCAACTGTTCATCAAGCTGGCCCGTTTGGTAAGTCTATTGGCGTTGAGGCGATTGTGCGCAGAAGCTGCTTCTGCCGATAAGCCAGGATTGCTTG
>JANTPZ010094424.1:0-13260 GCA_025593235.1 Vachellia pachyceras
AAAAATTTTGTTTAAAAATAAATTGTAAATATGGAAGTCTTAGGGTTTATTTAGATTAGCGGTAGAAACTACTTTTTCAATATGATTTACGGTATACGAGGTCATTATATGCGAGGAGTTTTATTTTAATGAAGTTACTTGTTAAAATTGTCTTCAAATTTTTATAAAATACTCCTTATTGAGAATTATCATTAGAGATTAAATCTTACATCTTGGAATGAAACAAAACTATCGTGTAACTTCGATGTTTAGAATTAATTGGAGTACAAAACTAGTTCAAGGCTAGTAAATTACAAGAATTATGGAAGACTAGGATGTATTATTCATAATTTTTAGACATATACGAAGGATTTTTTCAAATAATATATATTAAGTTATTTAATTTGCATTGACTTATTATTTTTTTCAACTCACTTTGATGGTTCATCCATGTTTATCGGTGAGAATGACAACTTTTATTCATTTTTTATGAAATTCACTATGCATTAATTTACATTAATTTTTTATAAAAAAGACTCATAAATAAATAGCATTAATTTACATTATTATCACAAAAAAGTCGTTCAAGGTGACAATGAAAAGATACATTAGATAATATGAAATCCTTCCAAAAAAAATTAAGAGATGATTTAATAGAACACTTAATGAAATTATTAATCATTAAATGAAATATTTTGGTCAATAATATATTCAAAGATCTAATTGTTAACGAAACACGATGGTGTTCCATAATTTATGTGGTCAACCCCATGCATCTAGTGAAATTCGGTTTCTTGTTGTTATACAAGATATAGTTGCATATTTTATTTTTTTATTCTTTACATAAAAACACATAAAATCAATGTTCTAGAAATGGAACTAGCCAATAAAATGATCAAAACAATGATTAAAGGGTCAATGGTTTAAATTAGGGTTAACCCAGGATTAGACGACCATAATCAAAATTATATTTAAATAAAAGACATTAATCCACCAGAACATTAAACATTCATTTACAAACCATGCATAATCCAATCAAATAGATTTACTAAAGCACAAATATGATATAGTACTATTTGTTTAAATTCGAAACAATGTTATTTCAGGCTTAATAACGAAAGGAAAAATAAAATAAAATTCAACCTAATTAAACCTGTTCAAAACTCTTGATTGAACCATCACAAGAATTAATCACCGATTTACACATCTAATTTGTCGAACCTGGTTGAGTTTTCATGCAGATACTAATAAAAATATAAAGAGAGTTATCCAAACCGGCAGATACTGTCATATAGCGAATAGTTTGATATAAAAAACGAATAAGAGTTTATCATAATTACCAACATTATCCTACTAGTAAAAGTTAATCTCCAAATCTACCTAGTTTCACCTAATTTTTAATTCCCTATAATTTTTATCAGGTCCTTGTATAGTTCCACCTAATTTTTAATTAGGTTTTTATAGATTTTTTTAATCATGACCTTATAATTTTACATATTTTAATCAGGCCTGTACTTCTTTTCCTTTTAATCAATCAGTTAAAATTACAGAGACCTAATTAAAAGTCAAGTGAAAATATTAGAGTATGATTAAAAATGAAGAGAAAAATTTATCAAAAAATTAAGGGGAAAAATAGAAGGATCGAATTAAAAATAAAGTAAAATTATAGAGATTTACATGTTAATTTTTCCATCTCACTCCTCCGACAAAGAAAATGAAACATTCATGAACCACCTAAGCATGTTACAGTTAATCGTTTCTCTTCTAATACTGCCTGTTTTGATTATACAAATATTAATATATTAATCACAATTCATACAGCAAGATAATTTATTTTATTGAAGGGAAAAAGATACTACTTCCACTCCTTAACGCATGAGCCAATCAACTTCACTTTTTTTTAAAGAGAATGAATATGTTAATTAACTGATATATTTATAATTTTTTTAAACTAATTTGTCTACTGATGTATCTATAATTTTTCTAATTTATAAACAAATATATAATCTAATTACACATAAATATTTCAAAATATATATTATATTATAAAAAAGAGTATATTTATAATTAAGTAATTTGTTTAGCTTCTTTAATCCCTTAAAGAAAAGTTAATTCACTTTTATATTAAAGATTCAGGAGGTAGTAACTTATTTTATTTTTTTATTTTGGATTTTTGTATGCAATATGCAAAGGCACATTTATTTCTTCATTTAAAAATGAAGAAAATTTGATCACCTTTTTAAATGTCACTTGAAAAACACACCATTTGTCGTTTATTCTATATTGAGTTAATGATTTGTTTTGTTTCTACAACTATTATTTAGAATATATTAATTATAAATAATGATATTGTAATTAATTTTATTTATTAGTCGACGTATAATAATAAGACCCACCAAGCACATCAAATTGTTCATAAAATATGAAGAGAAATTGTCTCTCACCAAGTTGATCACCATGGCCAACATGATCTTCACCATACAATTAATAAACTTTTTTTTTGACAAAATTAGTACACATGCATGAACTTAAGAAAATAAATTTACTTACTATCAAATAAATTAATTTATCATCTATCTTCAAGCTGCCACTCTGTTCCTACACGTTATTATCAAGATCTTTCAGTTGTTTGTACTTTTCTTTTTCATAATTCTCTCACTTGTTATCATCAATTAAACTAATTTATTTCAATATTGTGCGTATTTTTCTTGAACGAGTGCAATCGGTTTTCAACTGTGTGCATAAAGGAATGTATGCAAGCCAACAAGATGACATGAGACAGATAAAATTCTGATATAATGAGACATAAGATTAGCTCCATTATACTCAGCCCCTCATTCAAATTACTATTTTCTATCTTTGAGGGTTGAATTTAATCCTACATATAATATATTAATTCATTTTGTCTACTATATTTATAATTTTTCCCAACAATTTTATGGGGTTAAAAAGCAAATTTGCTCCAAATGTTTTTGTTCAGAAGTAATGACATTGCCCAAAAAATTTTTTTAATGAGTAATGTTACCCTAAAAGGTTTAAAATAAAGTAAGGTAACTCAATACCAATAAAAATGTTAACATTCAATGTTAATTTTTTAATAAAATATGGTAACATTACTCGCAAAATTGCTTTTAAGCTGAAACTTCTAAAAAAATTTGCAAATTGCAAAATGTCTGACTAAGTAGAGCCCACAGTTGTCCCTCCGCATTTTCCTGTCTTCCACAGTTCTAACATATGATCAACATAGTAATTCTTATAGTTGCAACTATAATTGAATCTAGCTTCAGTATGACAAATATGAGATATGTATCAACATCATAAACTTGATATGCAAAATGTTAGCCAATTCTAAGCCAGACACCTAATAGTAATCCCATACGCGACGGAATATAATCTCAAAATACTCAGCAATTTCTAACAGTATGCATGCTAATACAATTATTACCAGTTGCTACATTAAACAAGTGGCTTCCCCATAAAGTTTACACTTTTCAATTATCATTACATATATCATGAAGATCAGGCAAATAAAATTTTGACCAATTGTTTAATCGTATACGCTCCCATGTCTCAACATCATATTCAATACCATAATAAAACATTATTCGACATGCAGCTCGCCTGCCATAGTTAAGGCACAAGAAATGAATTTTACGGATGCACTGATGACTGTCAGATATGGACTATGCTAAATATGGTTGGAAAACTTACTACCTTCAAAATAATGTCAGATTTTCTGCCATTTGAGACTTCAAAATTTGTTAAAACATTCTCGAGAGAGAAAATGTGATCATACGTTATAGATTACGGAAAAAATCACAGAATATTACAACATTTGTGGCTCGTCACTACTTTCGTCGGTATATTCCTCTTCTTTGCTTATGTCAATATGTTTGCCCTGGTCGGAGCCTTCCAGCAGTAACTGGTTGCGCTTTCTAAAGCTTTCATATACCTAGAGGAATTTCTTTTGTCATTTCAAACAAGCATAGAAACTAAGATTCACTACTAAGAAAGTTGCAATTACATGCTTAAGGATTTAGTGAATCTTTGTAAAAGAACTTCCAAATCAATAGATACAACTGATAATAAAACCTTTATATAGAGTAAGTAACTAAAAGCTCGGATATCATAAACAAACACGAAAATAAATGCGTGCATGCACATACACGGCAGATTAACCGAAAACAAACACGAAAACAAAGCATTTAATTGACGATATTTTGCATACATCAGCGAATTAACCATCCATGGCAGATTAACCGGCACTGTTAAGCAAGAGATGCAACTCTTTGGCAAATTTCTCCATCCTTTCTTGTGGCAAGCAAACTGGAACAATTCTACCTTCCTCACCTTTACTATTTGTATATCCAACGTAAAATGTGAAACCTTGAAAAGTCCCAAGTCCACTCAAAGCAGGACCACCATACACAGCCTTGCCCCAACCAAAATCAACATCCTTAAATCCAAGCCGTGAGAAATCCGCAACAATAAACGACCTCACCGTCGTAAAGCTTGGTCGTCCTCTACTCACCAACAGATCAGCGACAGACTGAAAATACTCTCCATTCACTACATCCTTCGCTTTCCTAACCAACTCCAAACCGTTCTCCAACCCACTCTCACACAGTTCTCCTGCAGTCGAAACTGCCGTCGGGAACACGACGGCGTTCCCGTAGAAACCTTTTGGTAACGGAGGGTTGAATCTATCACGTCCCATGCGCGCATTAGCGAGGAACATGAGACGAACATCGTCTTGTGGATCAAGTTGTAAGGCTTTCGTACGACAATACCAGAGACATGCAGTGACAACATCGAATGAGGTTGAGTGGGAGAGATGCGTGGGGAGCAATCTACGGAGGGAAGAGACCTCCGTTGGTCCGAAGAAGAAAGAGCGATGAAGGATGTTTGTGGAGGGCATAGGGTTTCCGACAACTTCGTCGTACTCATGGTGGGTGCATGTGATGTTTGGTGAGTCTCTTGCGTTTAGAAGATCTCTGTTCCACACAGGTAGGACAGAAGGTTGGGTTGCTCCTTGGGCTATTTCGGAGAGAGCGTTCATGAATTGGGCAATTCCAGGACCATCGCTCATACTATGGTTCATGCGAAGACCAAAGATGAAGCCACCACACTTGAGACGTGTTACCTGTATCATTTATGAACATTGATCATGTAAATTGCATATAGCAAAATTCATAGCTCTGATGCTAAATATTAGTTCCATTTCTAAGATTTTACTTTGATTATGAATAGAACTTAATTCTTTCACTCTTACATCTTACATCTTTAAGAGGACCTTAGAGAAGGAAAAATATGCTCTATCAAAAACACAAAAAAGAGAAATATATGGAGAGAGACCTGAATAAGCAAGATGGGGCAGTGAAGGTTTCCATCAGAACCAGGTGGAGAGTAAAGAAGTTCATCAAAGCCTGGAAATGGAGGATGAAGATCGTCACCAAACTGTTGAAGCGTGACGTCTGCATCAGCCTCAATGAACATAACACCTTCTTCATTACAATCCACCATAAGCTTACGACCTTCACCTTCCTTAAGCCTTCCTGCGAAAGGATAATAAAAGACAAGTGTTTGAGCCAATGCTTCTCTTATCACTTTCACTGGGTCGTCCTTCCCTGCTTCCATGGAAGGTTCAGAACGGTAAAAGTGTATGAATGGAGTTTGGGCTCGTAAACCAGCTTGGTCATCTATTTCTGAAAGAAGCTTCACTTCATGAGGAGTCGGCTTTGCCGGAGTTATAAGTTCCGGTCGCTGCCTCCTCACGGTGAAGACGAGATTAGAAGGTGTTTGCAGCGCCATTAATTAATAATCTCTCAAATCAGAAACAAAATGGGGAATTTGACAGAAGATATAGACGATGAATATAATATTATTAGCTAGAAGCTTGATGCTTTGTTTGGAAGGTTTGCTCATGGATACACACGGCACACACACATATATGTGTGTGTACTCCTACTAGCTAGTTTAATTTGTTTTTCTGACGTGTCTGGTGGTGAAAGGGAAAAAAACATTTTATAAGAAAAGTCTACTTCAAATTGGTTTTTTCTATTCTATATCCATCCTTTTTTTTAAATCTAACCGATCAAAACAATAGTTCAAAAATTAGTGGGTTAACTTATGTTGACAGAATTGTTGAAGTACAAATATTCAATTTGTACTTTATCGACCTATCAGATTAACCAGGTTACACCAAGTTGATCCGAAATCAATTAATTCTCGGGATAGTTGGTTGACTTGATCGGCCAAGTTATATATTAGATCACCGATCTGAGCTTCAACATTATGATTAAATCCCACTTGTAAATTGGGACGGCTCCATGTCCCCATAAAGCTGGGGCAAATAATGAGAAAAGTGAAAGGATTAAAAAAAAACTACGAAAAGAGAAAGAAGACCTGTATCACCCAAAAAAAAAAAAAAAACAGAGCGAGAAGACCTGAGGACTTATTATAGGAAAAGACAAATTTACCATAGCTATGCGAATCTGAAAATTGAGTGTTCCTTGTTATTCGCTTGGAACATGCACGATTGAGAATTATTACAACCAAATTACAACTTAACCCAAAAAAAAAAACAATTTGCACAGCTATTACTGTGCATAGTTATTAATCAATACTCATATTATTATTTATTTGTCATAACTTTTTCTAAATGGTTTAAAATTATAGCCTCACGCTTAAAACTACCTTAAAAGAGGTGTTTCAACGTTAACATGAATTTAAGTTTATTCTTTATGTTTATTACTACTTATGCCTTTTTAATATAAGAGTTAAAGAACACACTTACCTTCACCTTAAATATAAGATCTTAATTTATTTACCTCTCAAATTCATAATTTTTCTTCAAGTTAGTATCTCTATTGATTACATATACAAATGATTGATATTCTGGGTAAACCAGCACACATTTAATATAAATAACTGACTTAACTAATCTCCTTAATATCCACCAATGGGGTTTAGTTCAGCGAAAAGGGTTAGTCCATTATAATATGGTGAATCAATGTTCAAATTTCTAATTGGAGAGGTGCCCACATTTAACGTTTAGTAGTACCTCGATTCCCAGGACCGCCTTCACTAGGAGAATACAAATGCTTAACAAGAAAAAATTTCTTAATATGTACAAATTAGTTATCTATGAGTTATGTTAATTAGAAGTATTGATTAAGGAATAAGGAGGATTGACAAATTTTAGTAAGAAGGTTTTGAAAGAACTGTAGACTATATTATTCAAACGATCGATCAAATATCTTAGGAATAGATATACTCTTCTGATTTTTTACCAAAAAAAGTATATGTTCTTCTCACATCGGTTGGCCTATTTAGCAAGTTGGTTTTATTTGGGAAAAAAAACTCGGGGCTGCTAAAACAAGGGGCTGGTTTTCTAATTGTTTTGATTTTTGGTGATCTGAGTTTTCTTTTTCAATTCGAGTAGAAGGACAAGTTGTATTACTCAAAAGAAAAGCAGCACGTGGTGGGGTACAGAATAAGCTACTGGGCTCCGAAGAACATTTCAAGTCAAAAGAAGATAAATGGGTTTCTAACTTTAATAATGATTATTGCAGAATCATCATCAAGCAAAAAAATAAATAAATAAAAACATTGACAATTGAGGTAAATATACTACGAAGCTTAGTAATATGACAGAAAATGTGAAGGGTGAATGAATGATCGGCATTCGGAAAAGATACTCATAAAAAGGACCTAACATAAATACCATTCTAGTGTTAATGTGTAATACTCTCTTCACTTAATATAGGAGTTCAATATTCACTCAAAAAAATATAGGAGTTCAATAATGAATTCATAAAAATTAATTAAATTACTTATTTGTTAAAATGTTTATTATTTTTTATAAATTACTTCTTATTGAGAATTATGGATCATTTATTGCACACAATAAAGGTATGTTCATCATAGCGTTACAAAATCACATTCATATAAAACGAAACAAACCTCATCTTACATACTTATATAATGAATCATAAATCATATTAAAAAAGTAATTTCCACAACTAATTCAAACAGATCCTAAATTACGTAAGAGTTATAGTTAGGAGCAACATAACAAAAATTGGGTGACATTAGGGATTAAGTATTACATCTAGGAATGAAAAAAAAAACAGCTTCTATATTTAAAATTGAATGGAGTATAAACCTAATTGAAGGCCAATGAATTACAAGAATTCTGGAAAACATAATTTTTAGATACATAGTGAGACTTTTTCAAATAAAATAAGTTATTCATAAGTTGTAATAGCAAAAGATATTTGACAGAGTTTTGCATTGATGAAGTACCTATTTAGATTATTGGAAAAGACTGTTTTTCCAATGTGATTTAGATCTATGAGGTAAATATGTTAGATGATTTTGTTCCATCTTGCATGAATGTACTTTTATAACACTATCCTAACAGGCCATTATTTTTTTGTTAACTTTTTTTTATTATTTATGCATGTATATTGGTGAGAATAACAATTTTTCTTCATTTTAATGAACAGTATAAGTTTGGTGACTTATAAATACTGGTAAAAACATACTCATAAATAAACAACATTAATTTACATTATTATCACAAAAAAGTCGTTGAAGGTGACAATGAAAAGATACATAATAGATAATATGAAGTCTTTCAAAAAAAAAAGAGTAAGAGAAGATTAAATAGAAAACTCAGATGAAATTATAGAATTATCAAATGCGATATTTTATTTAACAAAATATGTAAAGATTTGGTTATTAATGGATAATAACGCATAGGGTAATTCATGTAGTAAGCACCATACAACCAATGAGATATGGTTTATTGTTGTTATATACTATTTTGATCATATTTACCGGCACTACTACAAAAGGATCATGTAACATCCCCCTCTCATGTTCTTTTTTAAAAAATTGGGTCATTAATATGAGTGGAGGCCTGCTGACCTCCATTTTTTATTCTATTTATAAGTTAATCATTAAATTTTTTATATCAATGCACAGTTTTATCCTTCATTTATTATTATATTGACTTTGTTCTCATATGGTATTGTTATAAATACATTACAAGAGTGGATGTTCATAGACTCTTGATTTGCTAAACCATAAATACTATACATGAATTATTGTTGTGAAACTAAAGAGATATTCAATGTACAAAGTGTTACAATGTATGTACAAAGAATCACAATGTATATTCATCCATCTTGATTATACTATTTATTGTTCAAGACCCTTAGAGGTCACTCTTAGAGGCCTATAAATAGGGCTTTATACATGGCATACAACACATATTCAAAAAGTGAATAGAATTCCTCTCAAACTTTCTCATTTCTCTCAAAGTTTCCTTCTCTTTGTCTATTTACCTTTTAATTTACAACATGTATAATGTCTATTGAATAAAGATAAAGTTAGAAGTTGGTTGAATTTTTAAATAAAGTTAATAAATTTTAAAGTTGTTCTTGATCTATATGAAACATGTTGAACGTGGCTTATAAATATGATTAGAGGAGTAAGTTATAATAGCATACTTTTTTTTAGATTTTACATAAGAACACATGAAATCAAGGTGACCAGCCATAACAAACTGATCAAAGTAGTGATTCAAAAGGTAATGGTTTAAGCAGGGTTAATTCAGGATTAGGCGATGATAATTAAAATAATATTTAAATAAAAAGGCATTGATTCACAAGAATATTAAACATTCATATATATATATATATATATATAAACCACACATAATCTCCCAAAATATAGAGTTACTAAAGAAAAAATATGATGCATTACTTTTTTTTTTAAATTCATAAATGTCATTCCAGGCTCAATAACAAAAGGGAAAAAAATGAAATTCAGCATAATTATATATAAATATTTTAGAATATTTATTATATTGCATAAAAAAGAGTATACGTTATAATTAAATAAATTATTTATATTTTTAATCTCTAAGTAAGTCAGTTGACTCTTATATTAAAGATCGAAAGTGTTAACTTATTTTATTTTCTTATTTTTTGAGTTTTCGTATAAAAACATGACAAAGGCACATTTAGGTCTTCATTTAAAAATGAAGAAAATTGTTCATTCAGATCAACTTGATCATCTTCCAAGTGTTAACTGAAAAATTCATTTGTCGTTTATCCTATATTGAGTGCATGATTGATTTGTTTTGTTTCTAAAAGTATTAATAATATATAATATAAAGTTTATGATGTAGAATATATTAATTATAAATAATGATAATATATTTAATTTTATTTATTGATTAGTCAATGTATAATAATATGTAAGACCCACCAAACTCATCAAACTGTTCATAAAATATGAAGAGAAATTGTCATTCTCACCAAGTTGATCACCAACTTGATCTTCACCATACAATTAATAAACATATTTTGTGCCAAAATTAGTAAACATGCATGAACCTTACGAAAATAAATGTACTTAATATCAAATAACTAATGTATCATCTATCTTCAAGCAGCCACTTTGTTCCTACACGTTTATCATCATGATCTTTCAGTTGTCTTGTTCTCTTCTTTTCCTCATAATTCCCTCACTGGTTATATTTTTTTATAGAACATTCAAACTTACGACCTTAAAAATGAGTTAAAAGGGTGTTTGATTGTCTCGTACTCATAAAACTTACTTAAAAAGTATGCTTTTTCATGAAAAGACACAGGAAAATCATAAGACCATCTTAGAAAATTTTAAAATATGACGACGCATTTTCAGAAACGGCCCATACAGTTTTCATGAAAATTTTCTTCAATGGGTGCAATATATCAGTAACAGTTAAAACTTGTGTGCAAACGTCTTCTGTAACAGACACTTTTTTTTTTTTGATACAATGTAACAGACACTTTATTTCAATAACTTGTGTGGTTTTGCTTAACTGGTGCAATCGGCCCTCGACTGTACAAAAAGTTTTAGCTATGTGCAATATTCTTCCATATATCCTTTCATATTTGATATGTATGTAACTTTTCTTCAACTATACAACATATTTTTAAAACTACGCAAAAAACTTTAGCTGTGTACAATATTATTACCATATATAATGTTGTGTAACTTTTTTAATGAATAAACTGTTACATGCGTTGTATATAAAGGTAAGTAGACGATTATAAACATAATAATATATTATTATAATGATGATCAATAAAAAAAAAATCATTTTCATTCGGGATTTTCTGACAACTTATATGTTGGATAGTGGCTATTACATAGGTATAAGCAAATTAACTTTTAAAAGACAATAAAGTCAATTATCTCAAAATAATGGAAACGAAATTGTTTTTGTGTAAGTAGCCTTTTCGTTTTTTTAAGCTGTGCTTTTTGGTCCCTGGAGCCTGGAGAGTAGATGGTTTAAGTGGGAAGTAGGAGTGACTTAAGCTTAAGGCATTGAAGAGTTGGGAGTTGGGAAATTTAAAAAAGAAAAAAGAAGAAAAGCTTCAATTATTTAATATGTATTCACAAAACATACGCTGCTCAAAGCCAACCATAGTGTTCAAATGGATCTACACTGTAGCTAGATATCAAACTTCTAGTTTTCACTTGCTATAAAAAGAAATTTTTTTTTGCTCAACATAAGGATCCTTTATTAGTGGCAATTTTGTTCTAAGTACTATCACGCACTAAGTACGAGTACCACTCTTAAAGGGACTAAGACCCTAATTGTTATAAAAAAAAACTAATCCCTTCTGTTATATCTAATCTCCATTGGTTATTCAAAATTTGATGTTTTCATTGCAAATCCATTTTTTGGGGTCATTTGTAAAACAATCAAATTGTATATGTTCATATTGCCGTTTAGTACAAGGAGGGGAGCAATGGAGAGAAGCTGCACCCTATATTTTGCCACATACTCCCACACTGGTGAGAATTACATCAAGCTAGGGATGGTCAATTTTTTGCAACATTTTAACTTAATTTATAACCAACTGAATTTGAACTCTAACAGAAAGTATGAAACAAAACCATTAAAGGAATGTAGGCAAGCCAACAAGAAGCCATGACACAGATAAAATCCTGATATAGTGAGACACAAGTTATCTCCATCATACCCACCGCCTTATTCAAATTACTACCCTGGTCTTTAATATAAAAACAAATTTACTAGTTGAATTGAATCCTAACTATAAGATATGAATTCATTTTTTCAATTATATTTATCATTTTTCTGTAAAATTTTATCCGGTTAGAATATAAATTTTTTCTGTAAACTTTCACTTGAAAGCAATGTTGTCATGAAAGTTTTTTACGAACAATGTTGCCCCAAAGTTTTAAAATTGACCAAGGTTGCCCCTTACAGTTTCAAATGTTAACAGTCAATGTTACCTTTTTAATGGAATAAAACAACATTACTCCATTTTGAAATTTTCTGTATGACACTACTTAAAAAACATAGCAAAAATTTTTACATAGTAATTCTTACAGTTGCGAGTACAACTGAATCTAGCTTCAATATGGACAAATATGAAATGTGTCAACATCATGAACTTGATATGAAAAAATGCTGGCCAATTCTAAGCCAGACACGCAATAGCAATTCCATATTTGGCGAAATATTAAAATGATACATTAAACAAGTGGTTTCCCCAGAAAGCTTACACTATCAATTATCATTACAACATAAAAGATCAGGCAAATAAAATTTTGACAAATGGTTTAATCTTATACGCTCCCATGTCTCAATACCATATTCAATACCATAATACATTATTCAACATGCAGCTCGCCTGGCGTAGTTAAGACACAATAAATGAACTGTACAGATGCACTGATGACTATCATATAGGACAAAGTTAAACATGGTTGGAAAACTTTCTGCCTTCAAGATAATGTCAGGTTTTCTGCCATTTGAGACTCCAAAATTTTTTGAAACATTCTCCAGAAAAAAAAAATAAGAGGATACGTTATAGATTACACAAAAAAATTGCAGAATTACAAAACCATTTGTGATATTTGTGCCTCGCCAATTCTTTCATCAGTATCTTCCTCTTCTTTGCTTATGTCATCATGTTTGCCCTGGTCGGAGCCTTCCAGCAATAGCTGGTTGCTCTTTGTAATGCTTTCATCTACCAAGAGAGAATTTCTTTTGTAATTCCAAACAAGCATAGAAATGTAATCCTGAGGCGAAACAAGGCCTTGTTCCTTTATGCAACTCCTTTGTTCCTCCAAAGTCTTTGGATCCTCGAGTTTTATGTATTCTAGCAACGCCTTTTCATGGTCCGGTATCCAATTACTTGGGAATGGAGTGTAGTCTGTCTCAGGCACAAGAGACATCCTAGTATA